>JAJJWX010000976.1:600000-774055 GCA_023529315.1 Papaver bracteatum | reverse complement strand
GTTAAGAGAATTCACGCGTGAGAATTAACCGTGTGTGACTAAAGATGCTTCTAGTGGTCAGCTTGGATATCCAAAACCGAGAAGGCAAAGAATAAAATTCTTTACATGTGGGAGAAGCGTGTGGTAAATTTCAGTAAAAAGAAAGGATGGGTCGGATACACCCACACCCACACCCACACCCACACCCACACCCACACCCACACCCACACCCACACCCACACCCACACCCACACCCACTCCCACTCCCACTCCCACTCCCACGCCCACGCCGAGCCGAGCCGAGCGAGCGTGCGTGCTTCTGTGCGAAGCACCGCGCGAACGGGAAAGGCAATAAGAAATGCAATAAGGTTTAGGAAACCTTGCCATAGTCTAGGGCTTTCCCATACACAAAGGTCTAAAGACCCAAAGGGCCATACCCTTAAGGCTAAACCAATGCTATTTAAGTCTAAAACTCTTAGTGTTTTAGTCTATATGGGACTAATGTTTTATTCATTCACATGAAAAAACATCTAGGGAGCAATAGATCTTGGGATCAAAACATGGTCCACCAAGCTCTTGCGGTTGTGCCCATTTTGGAGTTTGATTTTAAACTCCAAAGTTGGAGTTTGACTAGTCGATGGAACATCCGGGAGGTCATCATGGACCCTTATCCGAGGTCCAGACCTTAAAGGAAATATGTGTTCATAAAACACAGCATCTCTAGATTCCAATATGGTATTCTGACCAATGTTATTATGGTCGAATCGATGACCATAAACCTGTGTGCAATTGTATGCTCAGATACCCTAAGAAAACACAATCGACTGTTTTAGGTCCTATTTTAGTTTTCTTGGGAAGAGGAATGGCCACCTTGGCCAAACACCCCCACACTTTAAAGTATGCATAAGAAGGTTGTTTACCATTCCACAATTCATAAGGAGTTTTATCAGATTTTTTAAATAGAACACGGTTCAAAATATAGCAAGCAGAGAGGATAGCTTCCCCCACAAGTTCGAAGATAACCCCAACTTGTCAACATAGCATTTACCATATCTATGAGTGTTCTATTTTTTCTTTCAAATACACCATTCGATTCTGGTGAATATGGTGCAGTTGTTTCATGAATGATTCCATTATGTTTACAAAACTCACCTATGGGTATTACATACTCACCGCCACGGTCTGACCTAAGAGTTTTAATTTTAACTCCTTTTTGGTTTTCTACTTCAAGTTTATAAAACTTGAAAGCCTCTAAGGCCTCATCTTTACTTCTAAGAAGATGAACCTGATGATCGTGAGTAATCATCTATGAAAGTGATATACCATTTTCTACCACCTCTTGTTGGTGTTGATTTCAAGTCTCCTAAATCCGAGTGTATTAATTCCAAAGGAACTGTTCTACGTTCAACACTTTTATTAAATGGTTTTCTTGCATATTTAGATTCAACACAGATTTCACATCTTTGTTTTTTATCAAAGTTTATTTTTGGTATGCAACCTAAATTAGCAAGTCTTTCTAGCGATTTGAAATTAACATGCCCAAGTCTATCATGCCAAACATGTGAGGAGTCACAAACATAAACATAAGAAGATGCATTAACATTCAATTTCAAATCGAGATACACTAAGCTTAATCATGTTATCGGTAACATAACCTTTTCCTACGAATTCACCATGCTTAGAAATCACAACAAGATTGGACTCAAGAACAATTTTAAAACCTTTTCCTAGCAGGATGGTTTCTGAGATAAGATTTTTGCATATGTCCGGGACGTAGAATACGTCATTCAATGCGAGAGTTTTTCCTGGTTAGCTTCAGTTCGACCTTGCCTTTCCCCACCACTTTCGCGGTGGAAGAGTTTCCCATGAACAGTTTCTCATCATCTCCTACTATGGCATAGGAGGAGAAAGCATTTCTGAATTTACAGACATGCTTGGTGGCTCCAGAATCAAGCCACCAGTCTCTCACATTAGTCATACTAGAGACAAGGTCGACTTCAGACACCATGCCGGTGAAATATCCAGAGTCCTCTACTATGTTTGCCTTATTTTTCTGTTTTGGATCATATTTGATCCTTTTAGGGGCCTTACAGTCTTTAGCCATATGTCCAGGTTTACCACAATTAAAACAGTCGCCTTTGATGGTGTGCTTAGTGACACCACCTCTAGGCTTAAAATTGTTACCTCACGGGTTTTCGACGTCTCCCTGTTACGTCTATTACCCATTTTGCTGGATTCTCCAGAATTTTCTTTGAAGCAGCTTTTTATCGTCCAAAACATGAGCTTTGTTGGACATGTTTTTTCTCAGGATCATGCTCTTGTCCTTGCTGCACATAAGCTCCTCAACCTGGATCTTTTTGCCAAGCTCCACCATGGTGATTTCACGAGTCTTGTGTCGCAGCCTCCTCTTATATTCGCTCCATGAGGGTGGAAGCTTTTCAATCACAGCCGATACTTGTAGAGCTTCATCAAAAGTCATGCCTTCAGAAAGAATCTCGCCGATGAGGAGTTGAAGTTCGACGAACTGTTCTACCACAGGCTTTTCGTCAGTCATGTTGTATTCTAAGAACTTAGCCATCAAGAACTTCTTACTTCCAGCAGCTTCAGCATGATATTTTTCTTCTAGAGCTTCCCATAAATCAAAAGCATTAAAATCTTCTTTTGCATTATAGAAGTCATACAAGGAGTCATCAAGACAGTTTAAGAATATGATTCTTGCACAAATAATTCTTCCTATTCCACCTGTCCAATTTATCTTCATTACCACGGCGATGAAGTTTTCTCGAGGGTTTTTCTAAAGCATATCCATCTAACCTTTGGTCATTTAGGAAGAATAGCATTTTAGACTGCCATCTCTTAAAGTCCTTACCACTGAACTTTGGTGGTTTTTCTACAGTATTCTTTCCCATGTTCTTACAACAAAGAATATTACAGTATTACAATATTACAATAAGGCACGATATTACCTTTAGATTGTTGGAATTAATTACAATAATCGAATGCAAATGGGAAATAATACTTAGATTACACTGATAGTAGTAACAAACAACTCAATAAACTTAGTAGAGGCACGTATGAGATACGCTGAGCTAAAGGTAATATTTCCTGCTACTCCTCTGAGATGCTATAGCAATTAACAAATTACCTCCAGGATACAACTACTGTTAGTTCTCCTCTATGTGTAGCATACACAGAGAACCCTTAGAACTTGGCAAAGAAAAGTAAAAACAAAAACTCAAATTGAAAATACAAATTGTTTCTGAGTAATGTAAAAACAATTTTATGTTTATGTAAACTATATTTCTGTGAACTAAAATTCTGTAAATCAAGAAGTAGTTATACAAAATTATGTTTCTATAAACTACAACTTGTTTAAGAAAAGAACTGAACGTTTTCTGAGTTTTAAGACAAATATTAATAAGAACTTAAGTTTCTGAAAATAATTAGAGAAGAAGGAGTAATTCAGAAGATAAGAGTTCTAAATGGTATGTTTTTCTAAACTGAAAGCCTTAACTCGTATTTATAGGTAAGAATTCGAACGTTTGAGACACAGATCCGTAAATCACGCGTTCAATTTGTCGGACGATTAAAAGCAAAAAGCATCCGTTAAAATAACAGTAAAAAACGCATCTGTCGGGTAAGATTCTTCTCGACGAGAAATCTCTCGTGCACAGGTGTCCACACGCGTGAGATGCACAGGTGTCCACACGCGTGAGATTAAAGATTCTTTACGATGAAAACATTTAAGAGAATTCACGCGTGAGAATTAACCGTGTGTGACTAAAGATGCTTCTAGTGGCTGTCGGATATCCAAAACCGAGAAGGCAAAGAATAAAATTCTTTACATGTGTGGGAGAAGCGTGTGGTAAATTTCAGCAAAAAGAAAGGATGGGTCGGATACACCCACACCCACACCCACACCCACTCCCACGCCCTCGCCCTCGCCCTCGCCCACGCCCACGCCGAGCCGAGCCGAGGCGGCGTGCGTGCGTCTTCGTGCGAAGCACCGCGCGAACGGGAAAGGCAATAAGAAATGCAATAAGGTTTAGGCAACCTTGCCATAGTCTAGGGCTTTCCCCATACACAAAGGTCTAAAGACCCAAAGGGCCATACCCTTAAGGCTAAACCAATGCTATTTAAGTCTAAAACTCTTAGTGTTTTAGTCTATATGGGACTAATGTTTTATTCATTCACATGAAAAAACATCTAGGGAGCAATAGATCTTGGGATCAAAACATGGTCCATGCATTTTTTGATTAAAACAAAACATTGTTTTTTCTAACACCAAGTTCTACTAGCCTAGCTAAGAAAGCTGTTTTTAGGCATACACAAAAATTATTGGCCATACAAAATTATTTTTCCATCCAAGATGACTTTATAAGGGGTAGTGTAATTACTTATATACTCTCAAACAATTTAAATTACTAATATGTCATTACCCTTACAAAAAACTAAAATCAAAATCAGTTTCCTATTATATACATCTCATCTTCTTCCTTCTTCCTTTTCTAATCCATCAATCGAAGAACAAATAGAAGTTGAATGTGCAGAATCTGAAATTGAACCAAAATTCAATTGATTGAAAAAACAACTCCTAAAATGGAATTAGAAGGTATTTATCACAAACCCATCTCTTATTTTATTGTTTATGATTGATTGAATAGGCTTAATTCGGAACAAAGTTGGTTTTTAACAATCACGGATTGATGTTCGGCTGATAATTTGTCTCCGTTATCAGCCGAACTGTTCATTATTTTTCACCCTGAAAGTGTTTATGAACAGTTCGGCTTATATTAATTATCAGCCGAACTACTCTCTGTTTCATCAACACAATGAAAGTTGCCATAGTTCGGCACATATTTTGTATTTCGGGACAGCCGAACATTTTTAGATACTACAAAGAAAAATTAATGGTTAGGTTCGGCTTATACGATAATCATAATATGTGTCGAAACTAGTGCATTTATAAGGTTCGGCTATTACGATTATCACAATATGGGCCGAATCATTAACAAATTATGAATGGTATGCTTGGCATGTATACTACTTTGGTTTGGCTCAAAATTGAGTTGTGTTTTTAGCCTAACTATTCTTCACAAAAGCTTCCTGTAAGTGTATATGAACAATTCGGATTGAAATTTCATGCAATTTCAAGCCGAACCTAGTCACAGAAAGAGATGCATAGGGGTTCGGCGTATTAGATAATCATAATATGTGCAGAAACTAGCACATTTACGAGGTTCGGCTATTACGATATTCACAATATGTGCCGAACCAATACAAAATTATTAACCCAGGAATGTACATGATCAGGTTCGGCTTATATTCTACTTATTCAAATAGCCGAACAATGTGTTTCCAACAGGTTCGGCTCTTACGAATTTCTAAATATAAGTCGAACCCTAAACATTTTTTCTTCCAGACAGTTCAGTGTAGGGTTCGGCTTGTTAGGACAAGTCGAACTCTGGTCTACAAGGTAGGTTCGGCTCTTAATCAACACTTTCAGTTAGCCGAACTGTTCATCCAAACTCGCCGAACCTTAATGAAAAAACACAAACTTTTGATGATTTTAACCTACAAAAGTGAGGAACCCCGGAAGCTGCCTAAATGCCTACAATTCAAGGGTTTGTTGAAAATAATCTTAAAACTAATCACTAATCAGAATTATTTTAACTAATCATTACTATTAACACTAATCCTAAAAGGGCAGATTTGCCATTACCAAAAATATTTGGTTAAGGGGCTTCTGATATTGCTATTTACACTCCTTTTTTGTCTTTACTTGGTATGCCCAATAATCTTTGTGTATGCCTAAAAACAGCTTTCAGTTAATGGTATGGGAAAATTAGGCGCAGGCCCAAAAAAAAAGTAATATTCTCATTGTCATGCCCACAATTAATTTTAGGTACCGTGACACCCATAATTATTTCCGTGACACTTATAATTATATGAAATTATTAAAAATGTCTGCATGATGGATTATGCATCCGCATGACGGGTTATGCATCAGGGGTATAATTGGCAACGCAACTTGGATATAACATATCTAAAAATCCGCGTCTTGGAATTTTACAAATTTTATATCATTGGAAATATTTTTAAGAGAGCTACGCAACGAGTACAAACAAGAATATCAAAAAAAAAATCACGAAAAAATCGGAGGTAATCATCATTTTAGGCAAAATTTTCGAAAACTTGAGACATAACTATTATGCAGCCACCAAAAAAGATGCATAACACATTCTGCAGACACATAACGAATTATGCAACCATTTTCTCCACTGCACAACAAATTATGCATTTGGATAACAAAGTTATGCATCTATAACAAGTTATGTAACCATTGTTTTGGTTGATTTTAGTGCGTCCATAAAAAAATTGATGCATAATGCAATATGCATCCCATATTTACGGATGAATATCAGGTTATGCATCTATTTTATTGATGCATAAAATATTATGCAGTATGCATCCCATATTTACGGATGCATATCAGGTTATGCATCTATTTTCTCGATGCATAAAAGATTGTGCAACAATTTTCTCGATGCATTATGCAGTCATATTTTCGGATGCATAACAGGTCATGCATCCATTTTCACGACTGCATAACATGTTATGTAGATATTATTGTAGGTGCATGACAAGTTATGCAGCCTTATTTTTTGTTGGTTTCAATACTAAGAAAAAAGTAGTTGCATAACGTGTTATGCAACCGTTTTTTGGACGGCATAACAAGTTATGCAAAAAAGGGCTGCAGAACGTGTTATGCAACCAATTTCGAGAATGCATAACAAGTTATACAACAAATTTTGTAGATGCATAACCTGTTATGCATCACTGTTCACACCTCCACTTTCGCAATACTGCACACAATACATCCAACCAACACCAGTTGCACACTGCATCACCACCTCAGCTGCAATACCTCCAAACTAACCATTCTTGCACAATTGTCATTGCAACTTAGCTACGCTTATTCCTGCTTCTTTCATACTCTCACCGGAAGCATCATAATTCGTCCATAACTCCACCTGCAAGTCATAACATTCATCTAAACAGTTCCATAAGCTTCAACAATCCTCATCAGTACCACCTGCAATTTCTGTAGCCACAGCATCAGTCTTTAGCGACTGCAATCTAGCTAGATACCCTTGTAACAATCTCCATAGCCACTGCCACCACTTCTCTGTCACTTCCACAAATCAGCAACAAACCTCCATCTCTGCGGCTTCAATTACCGCAGCATCATATCAATTACAGCTTCAGTTAAGCTGCAAATCCAGCTGCAGTGACTTCAGTTACCTGCATCTTTATCAGCACCAGTGAAAATCCCATCTCATTGATACCCCATAGCAACCAATATCAACATCAGTTCCAATTCATGCTTGCATCTCCATAGCTGCAATTTCATCACTAGCAACAACAGCAACATCATTATCTCCTCCCTTTTCCCTTTGAAATCTACCAAGACCCATGATAATCACCACAATCCAATGCCATTTGAATTCATTTCAGTCACAGTTCAATCAACACCAACAATCACTGCATATGTAGCTTCTTGTACCACCAAACTCCATAATTTCTCAGGTCAACAACAGCAGTTATCTCCTCCCTGCAACCACAACACCCATTAACTCACGGTAACAACTTGTTGTTCTTCTATGCATCAGATCCCCTTCTCATATCAACAGCAGCAGAAATTCTTCCATTTCAAATCCACCACAAGCCATTATATGTTTGTTATATTTCACATCCTATGTAGTAGCGAGCGGGCTTACGCCTTTCAAAAACGCACAAGTAGTACTTTGAAGTTCCAAAGCACTAAAGACAGAAATTTGCACAGAAAAGAGATTACCTCCGCATGGTCCGATGTAGAGACGAACCTAGATAGATGGTACACAGATACTATCTCTATTTTTATATATTTAACCTAAGGAACCACTAGAGTGGATTCTTATCGCCTACAAAAGGTTGAGACGTGGGAGGTGGCGAATTCGGGCTTCACACCCTTCCTAGAGGATTTTTACAGGGGTGTATTGGATCAAGATTTATATGGATAAAAGTAGATACTAGTTTACCTGAATCTAGTGGATTTATAACGTTTCTTAAAAGAATCTGAAAGATTCTTAAAGATATATAATTTGGATTACAATGGATTGAATTAGGATTAACTCAGATTAATAAAAATTAAAGTGGACTACTAAATCGTAATATAATTGAAAAATCAAAGATTATCATGCTTTCTTTGCAAAAAAAAAAAAAACCATCAATAAGTGTTGGTGGTGGTGGGTAAAGGTGGTGATTGTTGGTGGGTTATTGTTGGAGGTAGTGCTGGTTGGTGGCGGCGTCGGTGGTTGTGTTGTGGTGGGTGCTCTCAGTTAGCAGTTTTTATTGGGGGTGGTGGTGGGCGATGGTGGTTGTTGGTGGTTGGTGCTGGTAGTCAATGGTGGTTGTTGTTGGTGGTGGTGCTGGTTGGCGGTTTGTGGTGGTGGTGGTCGGTAGTAGTGGTGGTGGGTGGCGGTGGAGGAAAAACATAACATGTTGTGAAAAAATAATAATAATAATAATAATAATTTGTCCATAAGAATTCATGAAACTCATGTGGTTTGGGTTGAGATTGATATGAGATAATAAAACACATATTTTGCCTACAAATATCCATAAGAATCCATATATATATCTTGGCCATCAACTATCCTAATAAATTATAAATGAATTGAATACCTAGAATATATGTGAAATCTAAATAAATCCTAATTGAATACCATGGATATTTTATGATTCCTTAGATATCTTAATCGAATACCTAGGAGTTTTTAAGATTTTTAAATATCCATATAAATCCTAATCGGATACACCCCTGTTAATCATGCAATAGATTTTAGGGCATTCCCGTAATAGTACTATCAAAAAAAATGTTCGAACTTCAAAATGAGATTATTTCTTTTTTTGAGCATTATTTGAAAACACAAAATTGGTTAAAAAGACCAAATTCAAAATTTTCTGGGTGAAATGGACAGTTAGATTTATATACTGTTTAAATGGACAAATTTTTTAAAATAGGCAGGATATAACCAGTTTCATCCTGCCCATTTTCAAATATTTTATCTTATTTTTATTTTACACAGGATGCATCCAGTTTCATCCTTGCTATTTTTTAAGTTTAAGCCAGGATAAAACCAGTTTCATCCTTGCTATTTTTTTAGTTTTTGAAACCAGCTTCATCCATTTCACCATTTCACCCATAAATTTTTTTACTCGTCCATTTGAACCGTGTTTTAATTTTTTTTGACAAATGATCCATTTTCGGATTTGCAAATGAGATATATACACATGATACAAACATGTGAGGTGATTCTCTGCATGATAGCAGAACAAGTGGCAAGGACACTTGTTATATGCAACTTCCAAGTGTCGATATATCCAAAATCAAGGAACACGAGTTGCATAAACGAGCAGCCATGTCACCGATCGATCGATGTATTCCATTAATTTAAACCTGTATTAAGTGTATATACAAATCAATTTTTTTTATTTTTATTTTTGAGATAGAGCCAACAGTGCGTCTAGACGATAGAATAAGTTTAGCTGATTAAATCACTTTGCAAGATAACCTTTCTACTTCTCTCCGCATATCCGGAATGATTTGTTCTATTTGTTGGAAGAATAGAGTTGATCCTAGTAACTGTTTTCTTAGCAAGAATGCAAATTTTAGACAGTACACATGCTTACAAGATGGAGTTGCAGTATGCAACAGTTGTTATGCTGAAGTCAAGAACGTAATGGCCTATACAAACAATTACATATCCTATGGAGCCGGTAACAATTGGGTAAGCAGAAACTCGTTTAGGCTCATTAGGCTTATATATGTGCAACTTTCGTACTTAGCCTCTCTAGCTCTTTTCTTTTTCCTAGGTTGAGACATTAGATGCATGATATATACTGATAATTTATGTTCTCAACATGTGGGGTCTTCTCAGGCAGAACGGTGGATCAAGGAAGTGACGAAAGAGAAAGAAGGATGGATAAGGCGGGACAAGGAAGTGAAGGAAGAGAGAGAAGGATGGATTGCTTTCCTTGGTGAGTTGGCTATAGCAGTTAGGGAGGGTATTTACTCGGATATTCAAGTGAAGCCTTACAGTGGTCCTTCTAACGTTCCCATAAATTTGTGTCGGTAAGTAATCCATGGACACCATTTATTCCTTGCAACCATGGACGTGACGCTTATTACTCCCTCCGTCCTAGTTTACTTGTCAAAATTGGGTTTTGCAAAAACTTGAAAGAAATTCAAATTACTTCCACATACACCATCAATTTTCCAAATTACTTGTTTCATATACAAATTTTGATATCCTAATTTTTGTTTCTTTCTTGATAATTAGAAAATTTTAGTGGGAAATATAGAAAATTTTTGGTACAAATTTGCTAAAAAAAACTCAATTTTGTCAAGTAAATTAGGACGGAGGGAGTATATCTTTGTGTGTAAACATTGTAGGCAACAAGATCTGAAATATTGAAGAACATGCTAGAATCGGATTTGTGCAAGGCTGTGCCAGGCGACTCAATCTCTCTCCCGGAATTTGATCATGAAGAGCTTGAAACATTCTTGGAGTTTCTTTACCAGGGAGACTTGGTTGTAGAGAAGTTCGAGAAGCATTTTTGCTCTTTGTTGATAGCCGCCGACAAATATGGGATTCCACATTTGCAGAAGTTTTGTGAGAAACAGCTTCTTAAACTATTAAACTCGTTAAATGCACTAAAAGTCCTAGAGATCTCGGAAGTCGTCTCTAATGAGACGTTGAAGCTTGCTGCCTTGAAGTTAATAGTAGTACAATACAAAGATATAGTCATGTTACCTAGTTTTGATGAGTTTGCAAAACAGAACCCACATTTGGTGGTACAAATCACTAGGGCCTCCCTCACTTGTTCCAACGAGAAGAGAATATGAAATGAGGTGCAGGATTCAATCAAGTCGAAACCTTTCTGTAATTGCAATAATACTATAGATGTTGGAGCTGAAGATAACAAGAAGTTTTTGTAGGAGGTGAAAAAATGTACTTTTGTTGCTGTAAGTTCACCTTTTGGAGCTATAAGCCTATTGTAGGTGTAAATTATCTACAGATCCAGGTGGCAACATCCTAGAACCGGTGCACCCAAATACGAAGAGACGCGAAGTACAGAGCGAAGATTATCGGGCGCGAGATTTAAGGAGCCACGTGGATCGGGCGTAATAATGTCGGACAAGACTTGACCCAGACTCCTGATAAAGCTGACAAGATAAGGCGTGGCGGGTCAAACGAGGAGCTATGGTCAAACGAATAAGAAAGAACGGGTCACATCGGATAACTGTAAGGACGACAATAAAAGATAGGCGACATCGTGTTAATAATGCATCTAAAGAGATCGGACCGAACGAAGGATATGCGAGGAGTCAGGATACATCGGCCACATGAGACGACATGAACCGGACCGATCACAGAACTGCTAAATAGATGTAACATGACCAACACCTTAATTTCGTTGTATAGAACTTCTCCTATAAATAGAGGGACTTGTATTCAAGAAAGGGAGGTTGTATTTTGGAGAGGGAAAAGGAGAGAAACTCGAGTAAACACCAAGAAGAAGAAAAGTGAGTAGTAAGTGCATCTTGTAAGAAAATCCCACGGAGAGCAACACCTTTGTAACACTTCAAAGTAATAAGATTCATCCTTTCACCCCCGTGGACGTAGGTAATCATACCGAACCAAGTATATCTTGTGTTCATTGTGGAGTGTTTACTTTCATTTGAGATGAGCATTGTGTTTCTATCCTTTGGATGTAATTTTTAGTAAAATGCATCTACATTCTGGAGCCGACTAAGGGGACACGACTAAGATCTCCGGATACCTTGCCGTAAAAACCTTCAGAGACGATCAACAGCTCCTCAATACACGATTAACGTGTTGAAGTTGAAGCTATGATGAACTCTGTTGGCCGAAATAACGGTTGATTTGAGTCATTTACTTCAAAGCCGAAATGCGAGAGGCACATATTTTTAACATCTTCAACAGTTGATCAACAGAGAGAGACTTCACGAGCTCACCAGCGACTAACAGTTCGGGTTAGAATCTATGTGAAGAATCTGTTGAAAGGACAAATGTTTGTTCTTGATAGTTGTATAATTGTTAGCGTTAAACGAGTTGTTTTTAGCTACGTCATGAAGTCGGGTGCTTGGAATAACCAAAAGTTTGTGTTTGTAGCTGTTTTCATCGTGAGATAAGCTGTCAACCATATAGAATTTTTTAACCGGCGGTGTAGCATAAGTCGTCGGAGAGTTCATAATTAGATATCGAGAAAGTGGAGCTGGTACAAGTTTGATTTGATTCTAGGGGTTACTTGTCATACTTTTTTCTAAGCATCATGTGCATAAGATCAATGATTTGGAACATGTAGAATAAAGGACAAAACTAACTTAAATGCATAGGTCGAGTACAGAGAGCGACGTCGTACGGAGTGATAGCGACGGGAAAATGAGGTCATCCACAGATTCAGCATAGGGAAAAAATAGGGTAGAGGGACAGTACCCACCTAACAACTGAAGTAGATCTTACACAATGACAGCAGTCGTACAGTCGAACTTTTTTCCCTTATGTCTGAATTTTTTATTTTGAAAATTAGGTCAAAGTAAGGGGTTCTTTTCGTATTTGCTGACGTAGGGACGGGCAATACTCGGCTTATCACGCGACGTGACCGATGGCTGGCACTTCAGGGACAATTAGGATGTTAAGGAATCGTACAGTCACTAGCAGCAGCATGCAGGAAGGGATAACGGGGCCGAGGCAAGAAGATAGTCGCCAACCACCGCCCGAGGAATCGCATGCAGCTGCGCGAGGAATGCCTGTTGTAGACGAGGAAGTATATTTTGGGTGAGATGATAACACCCTACCTCTGGACCAGGTTATATTGACTCAGAGAAGAGTTGAACAAATCGATGGACTCACAGCTTCAGACACCGATGACGATGAGGAAGCACTTGCAAAGACAAGCTCGGAGGGCAAATGATGCGGCAACAAGTCGAGTACCGAAAGCTTTGGGAAGGGAACAAGAGCGTCTTAGGCAGATTTAGTCAAGCGAGCAGCAGAAGAAGTAACATCGGTCCGACAACTGTTCACGCGGTCGATCGTGTAACCAACCCGATACTACCCCCACCACCCACATCTGCACCATTACAGCCTCGGCCACACCAACCCAATGGACATTCCAGTCATGAAAGTACGGACCCGACATTTTTGGACATTTTGGAGAGTCAGAGGAGACAAGAAGCGGCACTACGGGAACTCCAGAAGCGGAATCTAGCCTTGGAGTATGAGAACTACCAACTGAGGAACCAACGGACCAGATCAAGAGGGTCGTCTAGCCGAGGGACATCGGGTTATCGCGGCCGATCCGGTCACTCACCACCCATGATGGGGCCGAGTATCCTTAATCAGCCCGATCAGTCAGGACGGCCACCATTACCTCCGGTACCCCCACACAGAGATATGGACCACCCGAGGACTCGTCCACCGACGAAGAAAGGCGAGGAAGGGACGAGAGACAAAATCAGACAACTAAAGACAAGATTAAGGAGTTGGAAGCAAAAATCAAGGAACTCTCGGGCGGAAGCGAAGAGAATAAGTTGGCCGAGATTATGAGTGAAGCCGAGAAGACGCCTTTCTCTCAAGAACTGGAACAAATGCCGTTCCCACCTAAGTGTACTTTACCTTCATTCCCCTCTAGATTTGATGGAACGGGCGATGCGATCGAGAATCTTAATATGTATACCATGTCACTAATCCAATGGAGAAGCAACCCGGTAGTTATGTGCAAATTCTTTCCATCTAGTTTGGAGGGCGAGGCGCGATATTGGTTTTATTCGCTCACACCTGGTTCGATTAACGGGTATGATGCGCTAGTCGAGGCCTTCCTTGAGACCTACATGCTTACATAATTGGAGGAAAGCGACCTCGCCATCTTTGGGTTTGAAAACCAAGAATGAACCTCGGTTCTCTAAGTCTCGATTTTTGTACTTATTATGGTGTTTTTGTGTATGTATAGGTGTTTTTGGAGAAATAAACTTGTGCGGAAAATTCGGCTCGAAAAAGTTGCTCGGAACACCCCGGAGAACACTTACTATTCGGACCCCAACTTTGGTTAAGGGGCACCTCAATTTGGACATCCGCTATTCGCACCCGGGTTTGGTTAGGGGACACCATCTTCAAGAATTCAAAAAGAACGTTTTGGCGGGAAATTGGTTCTTCACCACAGCAGAGAATTTAGGGTTCGCATTTTAGGCAGAATCAAAGAGACTCAATGGCTGAGATGTTTAAATAAGGATGGTTCAAAACAACAAGATCGCGTGCAGGAGATATCTTCCGTATCTGGCGAGTTATTGGGAATTATTCCGGAGTTATTGAGGTGATTTCTAGCCCTGTCGAGTATAAAATGAGTTCTTGGAGGTCATAAAAGGGATAGAGAGTTGGGGAGGAAGAATAGAGCATTAGAAAGTCGAGAAATCAAGCGCGAAAATTCCGAGTTCCTATCGTGGGTTGCCGCGAGATCACCATTTTCACCATTTCATCATTTGTAAACCATTTTTGAGCAATAATAATGAATTTTGAGTGTGTTTCCAACATGATGAGCGGCTAATTCTCCACAACCAAGGCAATGAGGAAGCTATTTACGCATGAATGATTGGTAATTAATTTATTTTCTCTAATTTATATTTTATAATTCACTCAATCACTGCTTTTGGAGTTTTTAATTGTTTGCATAATTTTTGTCATTAGTTGTGATTCAATTAGATAGGTTATACTTTGTATTAAGATAATCTATCTTAAGGATACAATTAATTGTTGAGAATTTGCTGATTATTTGTGAATTAAGAAACAAGGATTTAAAAGATAAATAGAGTTTTGGGTTGTTAACTATAATTTATTCATGTGTAATAGTGGAATCAGTGTCTTGGTTATTCTCTCTTATCTTGAAATCAAATTTTGATCTAAGTTTCCTTTACTTTTTAAGTTTAATTAAATCTAAATTCATTTGCCTTCACAAGTTTCAAAAGAACCTTTCACTTTATCACTTTCTACAATACATCAATTTTAGCGCCGATGAATTTTAGCTTGTCTTTAGGCTAGTTTTTGATTTTTATTCTTTTTTTTAGGTTTTTATTTATTTGTTCTTCTTTACGTTTTTTTGTCTTTTTACTCTGATTTGGAATTTGGAGCAAAGAAAAATTTTGCCAAAACTTTTGGTGAATATTTAGAGATTTGGAGTTAAAGGCGAAGTAAAAAGCACGAAAAGAAGATTTTTTTATTATTATAAAAGAGAAAAAAAAAAGTTTAGTTTTTTTTTATTGTATTAGAGTTTATTTATTCTTGTAATTTTTTTTTTTTTTTGCACTTTATCTTTTTGGACTTTGGACTTGGACATTTTTTTTTTTTTAAACCATACGGAAGGGTAGTTAAATATTAAAAATTTTGCATAGAAGGACGGTGATTACGATATCACCTCGGCCCCTCGGGTTCGCACATGACATAGGAGTCGTGGCCCGAGTCGACTTGACGGTTCATCCCCCGTCGCGGTAAAAAGGAGGTAAGTTTGTCGAAACACTCGCGAATCCCCGCTAGCGAGTTACTGTATTCCTTCGTTTGCATATATGTCGAGGAACTGAAAACGGATGTTTTAAATTCTAGTAAAAAGGGCAAGGACTGGCCATATAAGATAAGGGGTTCGGATTTCATCACCATTCCCTTCTTGCCCGCCTTAGGAAAACGAAACTGGAATAGAACGAGACCTATAGGGTAACTAGCTTAGTAGGAAAGTTTCGAAAGATATTGGTTACTCTTTTGAGCATTCTTGAGAAGTTCATGAAAGTTTTTGTGAGTTGAATGCGTGACTGCGACTTCCTCGCCTCTATTCAACTTACTTAAACCGGATTGATTCCAGGGGTTTGCTCAGATATCACTTTCGAAGGATTAGAAGCTGGTCTAGAAAACAATCTAAGTGGAGCCATCATGCTTTTTATTTGCTAGAAAATTTTAGGTTTGCTTTGGTGGGTCAGTTTGCTTTGTGTTTTGCTAGAACCTCCCTTCCTTTTAGGATTTTTTCTTTTTCTTTTTCTTTTTCTAGTGTATGCCCGAGTCATTAGAGAACGGGCTTATAAAAGAAAACACTCTAGGTCGTTTTATTAGTGACAAACCTAGTAGTTCTTCTTGTGAAGGCGGGGAGCTCGAAGACTCTTCTTTTGAGAGCCCAGTTTTTGGAAACTTCACTTTTTGTGAGGGAAGTACCCCTAGTACGTCAGCTGTACCAATGACTACTTTGAAAGATTACATGTTCCCAACTAGGGCCAACCGAGCTTCGTGCATTAAATTTCCGGCCAATACGGCTAATTTCGAGATAAAACCTAGTATTCTTGATGATCCCTATATTCTTAGGAAAAGATGATGAGAACCCTTATTTTCATATTAGGGACTTTGAGGAAATTTGTGGGACAGTTAGAATAAAAGACCTTCTTGGAAGTCATGAAACTTAAGATGTTTCCCTTCTCCTTGAGATATAAAGCCAAGACACAGGTTGAACAACCTACCTGAATCCATTGAAACATGGCAAGATCTTATCGCTGCCTTCTATATGAAATTCTACCCTAAGCATAAAACTGCAGCTGTTAGGGAAAATTATGCTAGTGTACAACAAGAGGGAGAGTCTCTTTATAGGTTTTTAGAGATTCGAACCTAATAGAGCCTCTCCAGTCTCTAGTTGTGGAATAGAGCCTCATTTTGGGAAGGACATGTTAGTGAAGAACAAGCCCATCTTTGTCTATAACAACGAGGTTTGAGAACCGTCCAGAAGTTTGACCCATACTCGAGAGACCTACAACCCTGGTTGGAGAAACCATCCTAATTTTTCTTGGTCTAAGGGCCAGAATCAGGGCAGTCTAGTAATTCTCGAATCTTTAGGAACTCTTGAGTCCACCGAGCCATTCGGATAAAAAGATCACAAGTTTAGAAGAGACTCTCGCCTCGTTTATTAAAAGCTCTGGAAATATCAACCAAATGGTTGCCTGAGGATAGAAGAAAGTAAGAATAGGTTATGCTAACTCTCGGGCTATTTCGGAGTTAAAAACCCAGTTAGTCATATAAATGAGTCTTTGAGGGAAAAAGGTAAGTTTCTAGTCAACTCAACCCAATCCTAGAGTTCATGAAGTAGGTGGAAGATCATCAGAACATGTGAATGCCATTAAAACCCTTAGGAGTGGTCGAGTGGTAGACAACAAGGTAACCATTCACGATGATGAACATCTTTGTAGTTCACCCTGTGAGCCAGAAAATGATGAGGAGATCGATAGAGTCTCTAATGAGACCAATGAGGTCCCGTTGAGTCCGGCTTTGTTCCTAGAGCCCCGTTCCCCAAGATGATAGTTCCAACTAAGAGCTACAACTATAAAGATATTTTGGAGGTTTTAAACGGGTTACTATCAACCTCCCATTGTTGGATGCGATTAAGATTCGAAGGACTTGTGTACACGAGAAGCTTAGTGTTCAAAAGAAATCCTTCTAGCTAGTCATGAGTTCTATTATTCAATACCACTACTACTAAGTACAAAGACCCGGGGTCCCCTACCATTGCTTACCTGATAGGTAAATATCGTGTTGAAAAGCGTTGCTTGACTTAGGAGCCAACTTACCCATACCATGTACCTTAAGCTAGGACTTGGTGAGATGAAACCTACCCGGATGAACAAAATTCCTCGGGGTGTGATGGGGATGTTCTCATAGATGGATTTTGTTATCCTAGATACCCAACTCACATGACCAGAGAAACAGATTTAGCTACATCGATGTGATCATTAACTTTAACCTGGTATTATGAATTTGTCTTTTGGTAATATGACTATTGAGCTGAACGTCTTTCATGTTGGTAAACCCTCAAACTAGATGACTCGGGCATGAGAGGTGAACATGATATTAGTAGAGTCGTTTAAACACTTTGATGGAAGATCCATTAGAGAAAATGCCTAGCTCACTTTGGGATTGATTTTGATGATGATGATGTGATTAATGAGGTAAATTCTTTGTTAGATTCAACCCCTTTGATAGACACTAGAAGTGGATGGAAACCTAAGTTCGAACCTCTACCCATTTCTGAGTCTACCCCCAGTTCCTTCGTTGGAAAAGCCTCCAAATTGGACCTCAAACCACTACCAGATACCTTGAAGTATGTGTTTTTAGGCCCATACGAAACTTTACAATGATTATAGCATCCGACTTGGATAGTGATCGGAAAGTAGGCTAGTAACCGTCCTTCGAGAATAACAAGGAAGCTTTAGGGTGGACCATAGCCTTCCTTTGCATTGACCCTTTTGTCATGATCATGCTTGTGGGGGTCACTTTAGTGCTAACCTTGAGTTCTTGAAAAATAATATACTTACACGTTTTGGTACAGAGCTATAATTAGTGATGGAGGGTCCACTTTTGTAATGGACCTTTTAAGCTGAGAACCCCCGAATGTCTATTGCCTTATCGGCTTGTTTATGGAAAGGCATGTCATTTACATTTGAGTTAGAACATAGAGCTTATTGGGCTGTTAAGAAGCTAAATTTTTCACTTGACAAGGAATAGGAAACTCAGGATCAATGAGTTGGAAGAGATTCGTATAGATGCTTACGATAGTGCGAAGGAGTATAAGAACAAAATGAAACTTGTGCATGATAGAAATATTTTTAAGTCATTTTCTCCAGGTCAAAAAGTCTTACGGCCGCTTGCAAATGGAGCTGTTGAGGTCGAGACACCGGATGATTTCTCTTTCATTAGAAACATTGAGGACAATGTTAGATTTAAGTTTGGGGGTGGGAAAAGAAACTTTTTGTTAACTTTTAGTTGCAATAAATAAACTTTATGTTTATTAAGGATAGCGGTAGTTCCCAAGAATGAACAAGATGTTTACTCTAACGACTTCTTGACTAGCAAATAATAAGTTTGAAAGAACACTTACTATTCGGACCCCAACTTTGGTTAAGGGCCTATCTTCAAGAAACCTTCACCCTGCGAGAATTTAGGGTTCGCAAAGAACCACGAGATGGAGGAAGCTTGTGCAAATTAAATTGGGAAGGTTATTGAGGTGATTTCTAGCCTGTCGTGGACAAGCCATCTTTGGGTTTGAAAACGCGTTGGGGATTTATCGGACCCCATCATTTGGATTTCCATGTTTTAGAAAAACCTAAAACCTTAAAGGAGATGAGAAGAATGCAAGAACACTTTACATCAATCTTTGCTTGGAAGAAATTTTTGTCATTAGTTGTGATTCAATTAGAATCAAGAGATAGAGGAGTACAAGAAGCCGGGATTTAAAGTTGAGTTTTGGGTTGAAACTAAAGCGGTCATGGACTCTCTATCCAAATATCTAAGTTTCCTTTACTTTTAAGTTTAATTAAATCTAAATTCCTTTGCGATTAGAAAAGAGATCGGACCCCCCCAGGAGAATGTGAGAAGAGGGAATGGGTGGCCAAAGGAAGAATCCAAAGTAGGAAGCCGGACGTATACCCCTCTAAACGCTTCTTTGGAAGAGGTGTTCAAGGAAGTTGAGAAGAGAAACGACATAAACTACCCAGCATCGAGGGGGGTACAGTTCCAAGAGACCCGAGACCATCCCGAATACTGTCACTACCATCAGTACAGGGGCCATTCCACCAACAACTGTCGATAAGTGAAAGATATTGTTCAGCACCTCATCCGTGATGGATATTTGAGGCAGTATGTTCGACACCCCCCTCGGCCGGAAGCAACACCCGACGCACCAGTTCATCAAGTCCGCATCGATAGGGCGAGTCAGTTCGTAAGGACCATTTTACATTCGGCTATGCAAAATTACACCCTCGGCTCAGTAATCACCACCAGGATCCATAAAAGGGATCGTGAAGGTAAAGAGATATTTAGCGTAGCCAAGTCCCTTCCAATGGAAACTTAGATGACGCTGCCCATTTCGTTCTCGGCTAAGGATGTCCCAGCAAACGGACAGGCACACAGTGATCTACTGGTCATCACGCTATTGATTGAGAAGTGGGGAGTAAAAAGGATTCTCGTGGATAGCGGAAGTTCAGTCGAGGTGCTATTCTACGACACATTCAGAAGAATGAAACTCTCAGACGACATGCTCGTCCCATCAACATATCACATTTACGGCTTTAACGGCACAGTAACCATCCCAAAGGGCGAAGTAACTTTGAGAGTTTCAAATGGTGGTGGCTACCTTGACACACTAACCACCTTTTGTGTGGTCGACGTCGCCTCACCTTATGAGGCCATTATCGGGCGCCCATGGATTGCTGGGATTAAGGGAGTAGAATCGGCATACCATCAAAGGTTGATTCCCGACTTGCAAGGGAATAGCGGAAGTTGTGGGCGACTCCCAGGCGGCACGACAATGCATGAAAGTTGATATAGAAATAAATGAAGAATGGAGAGCTCGACAAAGGCAAGAAAAGAACAAAGCAAAGGAAGTGAAGGCGGCAAAAGAATTGGAGGAGGTGATTTCACAAGCGGTCCTGGCACACGAGACTCGATAACAAGACCCTTTATATCAATTAAAGGAAGCGTCCCCAGTCAGGGAGACCAAATCAAACTTCTCGACAGTCGAGCCGACTAAAGAAGTAAACTTGGGAACGATAGAAGAACCCAAGATAGTGAGGATCGGGGCATTACTATCGGACAAACAAGCAAGTAAACTCACGATGTTATTAAAAGAGAACCTGGATGCATTCGCTTGGGAAGTTCATGATTTGGAGGGTATTGACCCGAAGGTCTGCTATCACCACTTAAAAATTGATCCGAGGTTCAAACCGGTTAGACAAAAAATGAGGCGTATAGCGCCAGAGTTACAAGCGGCGGTCGAGGTCGAGCTGAAGAAGTTACAAGAATCCGGAATAATAAGGAAGTCCCACTACCCACAGTTGATATCTAACATGGTCGTGGTACCGAAAAAGAAAGGGGGAGTCAGAATATGTATTGATTTCAAATGACTTGAACAAGGCCTGCCCGAAGGACGCTTCCCCCTTCCCAGCATAGATCAACTAGTAGAATCAATAGTGGGATACGAAGCGATGACCTTAATGGACGGATACATGGGCTACAACCAAATACCATTGGCGCCCGAGGACCAGGAACACACTTCCTTCTTCACACCAAGAGGATTGTATTGTTACACCAAGATGCCATTCGGACTTAGGAATGTCGGGGCTACGTACCAGAGATTGGTAGGCGACATGTTTGAAGACAAGATTCACGATACCATAGAAGTTTACGTGGACGACATGTTAGTTAAGAGTCGGAAATCAAAAAACCACGTCTAAGACCTTCGAGAGATTTTTCAGACAATGAGGAAACACAAAATGAAAATTTATCCTGCCAAGTGCGAATTCTGGGTCACGTCGGGGAAATTCCTAGGCTACATCATCACCCACAGGGGAATAGAAGCAGATCCCGAGAAGGTACGAGCCGTCCTTGAAATGCCATCCCCCGCAACGGTAAAAGACGTGCAGAAACTAAATGGTTGCATAACCGCATTGGGGCGATTCATATCACGGTCATCGGACAAATGCAAGGCCTTTTACGACATCTTGAATAAAGGAGAAAAATTCCAATGGACGGACGCCAGCGAAGAGGCCTTTCAAAATATCAAGCTACATCTAGCTAGCCTCCCGGTTCTTCAAAGGCCCGAGCCGTCATAAATTCTCAATCTATACTTAGGCGCGACACCCTATGCCATCAGTGCGGTATTGGTCAAAACAGACATAGGCGTGGAGAAGCCGGTATACTTCGCTAGCAAAACCTTAAGTCCGACCGAGAAAAACTACACCAGAATGGAGCAAATGGTGCTCGCACTAGCCTTTGCTGCCTCTAAATTACGAACATATTTTCAAGCTCATCGAATACGGGTGCTCACCAAATCGCCTATCGAAGCGGTCTTGGATAGTGCTGGGCGATCGGGGAGAATCTCCAAGTGGGGAGCTATAATTAAACAATATGACGTGATATACGAGACAAGAACCGCGATCAAAGGTCAAGTAGTGGCCGATTTCTTGGAATTTCCCCCCCCTCGATGAGGACGAGGTAGAAGATATACCGGGAATGGCGAAGAACAAGAGGAGCCAGCGGACCTACTAGCCGCCAGTAGTTCAACACGATGGGAAGTATTTGTTGATGGGGCATCAAACAAAGACGGATCGGGTCTCGGGTTGGTGTTTACCACGCCAAAGGGGAGGAAAATCGTGCATTAGTTCAGGTTAGAATTCAAGGCGACAAACAATGTCACCGAGTATGAGGAGGTGATCCATGCCTTAAGAATAATTGTGGAAATGGGACTGCATGAGGTTCGATTGACTAGTGACTCACAACTAGTGATCCGACAAATTACGGGCCAATATGCTACACATGACCCGGTGCTGCAAAAAAATTGGGAGCTCGCCCAATTTTACATCAAGCAAATCCCAGATAATAAATTCTTCCATATCTGCCGAAAGGATAATAGGCACTCGGACGCTCTATCGTACATCGCCTCACAACTAGTAGACCCGAGCATCGAAGGGATACGCGTTATGAGGATTCTTAACCCGTCTATCCTAGAAAGACCAGAAGTACGGATCGAGGTGGCCGTTAGCACAGCCGAGAGATACAAAGAGGGCGATTGGAGAAAGCCAATACATCAATACTTAGAGACAGGTGAGCTACCTAAGAGTCGGCCCGAGATGAACAAGATCAAAAGCAAATCGGTCTCCTACGAGTTAAGGGAAGGGATCTTATATCGGAAATCTTACCTAGGACCACTCCTACGATGCTTGAGCAGGGAAGAGGGCCATATAATCCTACACGATCTACACTATGGGGCGGCCGGAAATCACAGCTCGGGAAGAAGCTTGTCGGTTAAGGCAAAAACAATGGGCTACTTTTGGATGTATATGAACGAGGACGCAAAGCAAATGGCAAGAGCTTGTGAAGAATGTCAGCGTTTTGGGAAGAAAATCCATGCTTCCGGCGTACCGTTAAACTCAATCATAAGTCTGTGGCCCTTTTCTAAATGGGGAGTGGACATTGTCGGGCCATTACATGTAGGAACGGGGCAAAGGAAGTATTTGATCGTGGCCACTGATTATTTTACCAAGTGGGTAGAGGCGGCACCACTAAGGCATATTCGGGACAAAGATGTCTTTAAGTTTATTTTGGAACATATCATTTGTCGCTTCGGGGTCCCTGCGGAAATCGTCTCTGATAATGGAAAACAACTACAAGGCGAGAACATTGATCTTCTATTCAACACTTACAACATTAGGAAGAGCAAAGCTACCCCGATTTACCCCCAGTGTAATGGGCAGGCCGAGATCACTAATAATACCATCGCCGATAACATGAAGAAGAAACTGGATGGGGAATATGGAAACTGGTGTGAGGAGCTATATAACGTCCTATGGGCATACAGAACCACATGAAGGGAAGCTACGGGATTCTCTCCGTTTATGCTTACCTATGGAACTGAGGAGATCCTACCAACAGAAGGAATGATACCTACCACAAGAACCGAAGCTTGGAGGCGAAACGTGTCATCCGATCTGATCTTGGCTAAACTCGACGACTTGGAAGAAACAAGAGAAATGGCGTTACAAAAAAAGGAAACTTATCAAAGGAGGTTACAACGGGAATACAACAAGCGTGTTCGACCAAGAGAATTTAATCCCGGGCAGCAGGTATTGAAATTTCTGGCTGAATGGGAGCGCGACAAAAAAGACGGAAAACTAGCACCAAAGTGGGGTGGGCCATATATAATCGAATCTAAGGAGGGCGATGGATCGTATCGACTACTGCGACTCGACGGAACAAGAGAGCTCAAACCATGAAACATCCGATTCCTGAAACTCTACCATCCTTGACGAGCGATGCGGAAAAACGGTAAGCAAACGTGTCTTCTATCTCTGTGAAACCGTGAGGGGTATGGGATAGGGCATGAGCGACTAATGGTCATTCGTACTCGGGCAATGCCGATGTGGAAGTGCCGAGGTGAATTACACTCGAATGGTCATTCGTACTCGGGGCAAAGCCAATGTGGAAGTGCCGAGGTGACTTACACTCGAATGGGCATTCGTACTCGGGGAAACGCCAGTGTGGAAGTGCCGAGGTGCCTTACGATCGCTGGCTGTTCGAACTCGGGGCAGTGGAAGTGTGCAAGTGCCGAGGTAGCCTAAGGGTTTTGGTGGTTGGAAACCAGTTCCAAAGGTTGTTTAGACGCGAGGTCTACTCATCTAGGTAGCCTACTTACATCTGAAAGGTCACCACCATCGCAAGTGGGCGTGTCCACTTGCCCGAGATCGGTTGGTCGATAACCACTCGGGATTGTCGGGCCTAGAAATAAGATGACTGGTACCCTTCCACTGAATCCAAAGATATAGTGATGAGATACCCCAATCAGGACATGGCATAGGGCCCGATGACCCTCCTTGTTGGGTGTGTTCGACAGAAATGGTTAGAATACTGACTTACTTGAACAATGATTGAAGGAATAACATATGAAACAAAGGAGAACTCGAGTGCGTCATGCGACTATTAAGAAAATACGGAAAGCGTCATGTGACCAAGCGAAACAAAGCGTCTAATGAAAATAAAACGAACAACATCGGTGACGCGGCACCCCCATTAAAACAAACAAGCAAGGTAGCGGAAATTAAAAAGGGGAGAAGTGTTCAGAGCGATTTACAACCCGATGGAAGGGGCAAGATAGTGACGCGGCACCACAAAAAGAAAGTTTAAGCCTTGGGAGGATCCGCGCCGGCCTTCCTCTGCGCGACCTCGAGCCGCTTCTTCTCCACCCAGTCCATAATGCCCGCCTGAACCTTCTGGTATAACTCCTCTACATGGGCGACGCGCTCATCCTCGAGTTGTTGGGAAATCTGAGAAGCGTTTTCCTCAACTTCAGCTAACTTGGAGCCCAAATCGACCTCGTCATGTTTCAATCGGCGAACCTCCAGATCCAGCTCCTGAGAGCGTTTTTTCTCGGCTACAAAATCAAAAAGATAGGATGTTATTCATCGGGTACGACTTAACATTTTTGCAAGAATAAAGCGCAATTTAAATCGGTTAACGGCCTCAACACATCGTATAAGAGACCTGACAGGGCGGGTAGCACCGACTGAAGTGACTCTACCGACTTGGACAACTCATCCTCGGCCTTGGACAACTTCATGGTTAATTCGTTATAGTGTTGCTCGTTGAACTCGTTACTGGGGAAATACTTCTTATGCTCGGTCCAATCGTCCATTAACCGATTACGCGACGCTTGGAGCACTTCAAGATGCGATCTACTCCACTCTAAATCGCCCATAACTTTATCAAATTCACTCACTCGGCCCAGTAAATCGCTATTAGCTCGCTCCACCACATCTTTATCTCTCAATATTCGTCGGCGGTCCTCGTGAAGGTCTCGATTCTGCAATTGCAGAGCGTCTACCCTTTGCTCCAAACTTGTGGCTAAAGAAGCTTTTTCAGCAGTAAGGCGTTGGGAAGATCCCAAGTGAGCCCGTAAATTTTCCATCTCGGCAGGATCATAATCAAACCGGCGACGTCGTTCTAACTCGTCCTCAAGTCTTGGAATTTCCTCAGTTTGGCGGTCTATTTTGTCGTCTTTGTTTGCCATTCGTTGACGAAGATTTTCCACTAGATCCTTCTCAATATCCTATTTTCTCTTCATAATCCTAAACTCCGAAGTAGCGTCTATACCTATACTAGATACCTCGGCTAGGAAGAAGGATACCCGACTCAGGATACTGGCACGATAAACTCAATCAACACAAGTTAAGAATGATCATATACCTTGAGCGTCGGCAAGTTTGATCTCCAGCTCGTTCGCACGACCCTTCTCATTCCTCGTTGAAGTTGGAGAGACTCTATCAACTGCTTATCTCGAAGGCGATTGGTGGCATCCAAGCGTACGCGGTTCATAATCTAACACAAACAAACGAGTTTGCATCATAAGCGACACTAAGAACAGAAATCAGAAGTGGGGCATTACCATACAGAAACGAGTCGCTCACCACAGTGTCAAGTGTCAGGGCGATGTCACCATAACGGGGCACATCATTCAACATTTCCTCATCAGTATACTTCCCAAAGTTGGAGGAAGTAAGCGCACCCAAGGAGTTCATGATCGGGCGAGATACAGTAAAGGAAGTTTCAGCATTGTAAGACGATCCCTTAGTAATCCGGGGCACACAAGGAAGCTCTAACGGTACATCAATAATGACCTTCTCTACGACGGGCGTCTCCGAGGGCTCCTGTTGGTCGCCCATACCTTGTTCATCGCCTTTGTCACCCGACACATTCTCTCCAAATAGCTCATCCTCATCGGAAAGATCAATGATGGGGCCCATTTTAGGCGGTGGCTTAGCAATTTGCTTACCTCTACCAGGATTACGCCTAAGTGGAGTGGGGTCAACATCGCCCGCGTCATCATCATCGTGCCTTGGGTGTTTCTTCACAAGTGTCACGTCAGAAAATGTGAAGGCAAAAAATAGGGGCAAGTACATGTACTTATAAGAAAATCATTATGTTTGTTACCTTCCCCTGGTATTCCTAAACCCTTGTGCCAGCACCTCTCTTCCTAGATCCGACAGTCTTGGTGGAGCCGACCTGAAAATTTTCAAACAAAAAAGATGACCAGTTGGCGCCCGAAGCAAACAAGATAGAAATCAAGAAAAGCGCATACCTTATCGGTCTTGTCATCATTAACCACCCAGAAAGAATAGGGCTCGGCGGGAAAAGTAGGCGACGGGAATTCACCATGTAGAATTGGACCTCGAACAAGAAGTGGAACTCGGGGATAAATCGGATCATTAGAATGACGGGGTCTCTTGTTGCAGGGTTGGCCGATGGGATCGGCATCCATCATCATCCTTTCAACACCCTCGGGCATAACCTTAACCCGATGAGGACTAGCAAAAACCCAAAGAAGATCGCCCAAGTTCGTAGTACCTACCCGATAGTTGACAAGGAAATTAGCAACGGAATACATTGGAGCGTCCTCAAGCTTGTAGGTCGACCAATCAGCATCAGAACCATGACCATCGCTGCGATCCCTCCACTCATTCATAATTCGAAACGTATTTCCAGTCCATTGAGCCAAAGCACGAGAAGGCCGAATCTGGGACAGAATCTCGTAATAAAAGGGGCTATCAGGGCTATCAGGGTTGTATAAGGGAAGACGAAGGCCCAGCTCCAGTTGACCCAAGGTGATGACCACACAATCAGCCGATTGCTCGTGCTTCTTCATATCGGTTTTCTTCAAGATACCGTTTCGGCCCGAGAGAAGGGTCACTTCGTAATTTTGAAGAGTGTACTTCTCCTTCAGTTTCTCAATGAACTATTCATCATAGAGATCCTTCACCCTTTTCTCGGACCTGCACGAAATAGAAGAAGAGCTATCAAAAAAATAAATTTTATCGCGCGATCATCATACCTAGAAGGACTTTCAAGAAAAAACATAGAAGCAAGGGGAGGAGCATCAAACTCGGAAAAACGTCGTCAACAGACCTTTTCTCAGTCATGGAAGGAGAAGAAGCCATTAATGGAGATAATTCAAAGCTCGGTTTTCAACAAAAAAAGATGAGGCGACAAAAGCTACTGTAACAATCGGGAAAGAGGAGAGGAAGGAAGAAAAAACAAGAAAGCTAGGGTTTTTAAGCGCAAAGTAACGAAGAAATATTGATGAAGAGGTTGCAACGGCGGAAGTGAGAAGTGGAGAAGAAGAAGAAAAAGAAAAAAGGAGCGGGCTATTTAAAGAGAATAAGCTGTAACCGATGACAACGGTTACAGGTAATAAAGTGGAGATAGTGGGACGCTGCATGGCGGGATCTACGGCATGGACGAGGACGTGGCGGTTGAAACGACTTTCTTCCACTCGTGTCTGCTGCACGAGCGAAAGAAGGGGCATAAATGTAGGTGTAAATTATCTACAGATCCAGGTGGCAACATCCTAGAACCGGTGCACCCAAATACGAAGAGACGCGAAGTACAGAGCGAAGATTATCGGGCGCAAGATTTAAGGAGCCACGTGGATCGGGCGTAATAATGTCGGACAAGACTTGACCCAGACTCCTGATAAAGCTGACAAGATAAGGCGTGGCGGGTCAAACGAGGAGCTATGGTCAAACGAATAAGAAAGAACGGGTCACATCGGATAACTGTAAGGACGACAGTAAAAGATAGGCGACATCGTGTTAATAATGCATCTAAAGAGATCGGACCTAACGAAGGATAGGAGAGGAGTCAGGATACATCGGCCACATGAGACGACATGAACCGGCCCGATCACAGAACTGCTAAATAGATGTAACATGACCAACACCTTAATTTCGTTGTATAGAACTTCTCCTATAAATAGAGGGACTTGTATTCAAGAAAGGGAGGTTGTATTTTGGAGATGGAAAAGGAGAGAAACTCGAGTAAACACCAAGAAGAAGAAAAGTGAGTAGTAAGTGCATCTTGTAAGAAAATCCCACGGAGAGCAACACCTTTGTAACACTTCAAAGTAATAAGATTCATCCTTTCACCCCCATGGACGTAGGTAATCATACCGAACCACGTATATCTTGTGTTCATTGTGGAGTGTTTACTTTCATTTGAGATGAGCATTGCGTTTCTATCCTTTGGATGTAGTTTGTAGTAAAATGCATCTACACCTATAAACTAAAAATACATGTAAAATATCTGACGTTGTGCTATGGACTGTAAAAACACTTCCCAGGAGGACTGAAGTGGGATTGTATGTGTGAATATGTGTGATGGTTAAATTGCAACTTTTGTTCAGGGTATATGTATATATAGCTGTTGTCGCTTCGACAATATGTGTAAGCTAAATGTAATGTGGTCGGCTTTCTATTTGTCCTGAAATTTAAAGATCTACTTTTTTCCGCTTGTGTGACACTTGCGCCCAAAGTTTGGATCAAAGAATATTCCCGTAATGCAATTGGGTTGTCAATTGACCGAATACGAGTTTTATCGAAAAGCCAAAAACGAAGTTAAATTTTTCCTAGTTTTGGTTCGTCTTTTTTGTTTTCTTTGGCAGACTTGAAGATTGGTAAAGGGGAGATTGCGTTCTTTTGGTACGAAGAGGTTGGAGGAAAAAATCTTTATTTGTTTCAACCACTGGAGGATGAGAAAAAATCTTTCTCTTGATACAGTGTTCATGTAGAACAGGGTGGGAATGACACTTGTTAGCGGGAGTGACACTTGCTATATAATAAGTACAAATGTCAATCTCCAAATTACATTTGTTAAATGATATGTACAAGTGCCAATCTCTCAACAATCAGGGAACACAAGGTGCATAAATGAGCAGCTACATCATCAACTTATCAGGGTTAGCAGACTATAGAAGAAATGCAGTTGATAAACCAATTTTCAGGCTACTCGCTCCTTCTTCTGTCTCGGCATTTCTGGCAACGGTGAGGAGCAAGAATGTCTTGTTCTATTTGTAAAGTGAGTACAGTTAATTTTTGTAACGTTTATAATGGACGTCCTTACGATGGATACTCTATGCAAGTGCGCCAACGAGTTGTAGTATGTAACAGTTGCTATGGGGAAGTCGTTAAGAGAATCAACTTTGTAAACAACGGCCAAAAGGAAAAATCCATATCCTATCCAGCAGATACCAATTGGGTAAAGCGTCAACATTTTTAGTTTGTATATGAATATATGAACAAGTTCACTCAAAATCTCTGTGGCTCTTGTTGTTTTGCATGATGCTATTAACATGTTTGATGTTGGGATTTTCTTGGGGGGGAGGTGGGTTGAAATGATGGAAGACAAAGAAGATTTTCATAATGACTTAGCTGATGCATTTAAGCAAGGGATTGTTGGATATTTTCAATAATATAGAAAATAAAATGGTTTTCATTTTTGGTTAGCCACTACAATGGGGAGTGTCATGAGCCTAATAGATGTAATGGATGTTAGTTGGAGATGAAAAGGCATCTCCATAGGGTGTGATGGTTCACAAGAGACACATCCACTCCCATTAGACATTATTGGTGTCTTTTTGGAAGTGAAAAGGCATCTCCAATGGGCATGAATTCCCTATAAATAGTGATGGTTTGTTTTCATTCAAACAATGGAAAACATATCTGATTTCTTTTCTCTCTAAGCATCATCAGAAACTTAATACTGTGTGTTCTTGATTGGGACAAGGGGTGCAAACCTTGAATCCAATTTCTTTGTTGTAGGGCTTTCATTCTATCATGAAGGCATTATTTCGCATACCTGTTGCAATCGCCAATTGATATTGGGAGGGTAGAAATAATCATCTAAAAGAAATCGTATGAGCCTTGAAAGCTTTTGAGTACAACAACCTCTTTTAGTGTTTCCATCCTCTGTTTTATACCCACATTTTCCAACAGTTTTAGATGATTATTTTCTTCGACAAAAGAGGGTGGAACTGTGGAGAATTTAAAGAATGTTTAAGTATTTTGGAACAAAAGAATTTCGACACCATTGTAATCTTCTAGAGTACGTGTGAAGAACAACGACAGCATGTTGGTGATCTTAAGACGAAATCTTCTTTTCTTATACACACTGTGTGCCTGTTAGTATTAGAACACGATTGGTTGGGCCACGTCGGTTACAGTTGAAAATTGAATCACAAAGTTTCTTTATCTCCTTATTTCTTCTGTACGTTGTATGTTTGGTCCATTGGGCGACGGTTGGAACTAATTAAATTTCAAGTAGAAGCAAGCAAATCCAGTTTGGTGTTCAACACCAACTGACGGTTTGGTTTGAAAGCCACGTTATTTAATTAACGTCGTTTTCATATAATATCTCTGCCTTACATTTTTTTTTCCTTTTGGTTCTTTTGGAATTTGTCTGTAGCCATTAATTGAAATCATTACTAAACTGTATAATTTGTTTCAAGCAGGATCATTAGAACTAATTGGAACGGTGAATGAGGAGAAGGGTTACAGTATCCGTAGAGATTGAATCAAACGGACTACCATTTCTTTCTGAGAATATCCCATTGGGAATAAGATGCGACTTCTAAAAGGAATCACTCGGAAAGTGCCTTACAGGTGTACGAAAAATCTCAAAAATCTAATGGTAAAGTCTCCTTTAATTTACAATGGAATTTTGGATTTCATCTCTAAGAAATCGATGCATGGCAGAACCGGAAAATGGTTAGTACATTAATTAATACAATGATTCGGCCAGTTCTTGTGCAAAGATATGTTTAGAATTTGAGTTAGGTTTTGAAATCATTATGCTAAAAGGCGTAAGATTACAAATTCAAAACATAGTTGGTTGTCAGTACCCTACTCCTCCAAATATTTAATGGGAAATGCTAGTTAGACTCACACAATGGTGGAGTATAAACTTGTTTGTTTGGTTTCTTTACCAAAAAACCAGGTGGATTTCATTTTAATCTAGAAATGATATTTGGTATTTCTCTAAATGCATTGCACAAGGTATAATAGATTCCGTATGTGAGTGGCGAGAGACATACAGAAACTATGCACGTGTATCCTTGAAACTCTGTTTGTGAGACATTTCTCCAATTAGGGGTTAATGTATCAAAGCTGATGGGAATCAAATAAGTGATACATGAACACAGTGGTGTTTCATGGAATATGTAAAATGTCGTGAAATAGGAGGAACAGGGTGGAGGATTAGAATGTCATTATAAAATTTTCTAGTTGGTAGGTTATTTTATAACCAAAATCATCAATAATTGTTGAAATAACAAAATTATTTGATATGAGTATAATTCTTGCAAAAGGAATTATAGGTTCCAAACTTGGAAATGGGCATGTCTTAAATGACATCGAAAGGGGTAGAATACCGGCTAATATGTAACATATTGGAAAATTGGGCGACTGACCAAATTTCCAATGATGAGATGTTACGATATTACCGATGCATAAATTGTGAACATTTGCATTACATAATGTAAAATGTTAAATAGACATTGTCTATGTTTTTTGGTATAAATTTGTAGAAGATTGGGCATGAGTAGAGGAGTTACTCATCGTAATAATGTGCTGGTTGAAACAGCAAGTAAGTTGCCTACAAATTTTCTATGCCTCTAGTATATGCAAGAATGTAATGACTTCTTGTGAATTAACCGTAAATGTTAATTAAGATCACTAGAGAAGTTACAATTATTTTGTAAAATCAAATAGGAACATTTTTAATAATGTTTTCAGAATTGATTGCATGAGTAGATGCAATTAATGAGGAGGAATGGCTTAGAACCTAACTTGTAGAGATCCCATTTTTGGAAGAAGCCTTCTCAAGCAGTCTTGATTAATTGTGAATCAGGCTATGATCTATAACGTCTCTAACAAAGACTTATAATGAAAAGTCAAGACATTCAAGTCTTGTACATTGAACGGTAAGTCAATTACTCAAGAAAGGAGTAATTGCAGTTAGCCATTGGAACAGAGAAAAACTTGGTAGACCTATTAATGAAGTCTCCCAAAGGAATTGTTTTCAATGAAGTGTACAGAAATGGGACTAAGGTCTGTGAATGAAGTTCAATCACCCATAGCAGAAACCCAACCTATGTTTTGAAAAAGATAAACAAGGTTCAATGTGGTACCAACAAGTTATGGAAGTGATTATGGTGCACTAAGTAAAAACTTCTCATTTCGGTTTAGTGCAGGTTCTGCAAGAAAAAAGGGATAGATGAAAATCCTTAATAAGTCTAACTTTTATCACAAGGTGTCTCACAGAAACACCTTCGAGACTTACCTATATGAGTATGGAAATCAGGCCGTTTCCTAAGAGAAAAAGACCGTTCTCTGAGAGACTCATGAATACAGGATAAGCACATGGCCATTAATGTGATGTCTACAGAACACACAATCCCTGAAAATCAGTATGTGTGGAGATTCCGGTTTTATCACATGGGGTACTTGGTTCAAGACTGGTTTCACCACTGAACTCCGATAAGGCTTTGAATTTCTTACACTAAGTGAAGGTTCAAATCCAAAAGATACCTATCATTTATGAATTGATTTCAACGATGATGCTTATTTCCCAATTAATCTTGAACTACGTTGGCTTGATCCCACTCGGGTACGTAGGCAGTCACTTGAGTGATGCAGCCACTCCAGTTTTGTAAAGTTTTACTTAGTTTTATTTTCATGGTTTTTTGGTTATTGAAAATAAGGAGAGATTGTTGGATATTTTCAATAATATAGAAAATAAAATGGTTTTCATTTTTGGTTAGCCACTACAATGGGGAGTGTCATGAGCCTAATAGATGTAATGGATGTTAGTTGGAGATGAAAAGGCATCTCCATAGGGTGTGATGGTTCACAAGAGACACATTCACTCCCATTAGACACTATTGGTGTCTTTTTGGAAGTGAAAAGGCATCTCCAATGGGCATGAATTCCCTATAAATAGTGATGGTTTGTTTTCATTCAAACAATGGAAAACACATCTGATTTCTTTTCTCTCTAAGCATCATCAGAAACTTAATAATGTGTGTTCTTGATTGGGACAAGGGGTGCAAACCTTGAATCCAATTTCTTTGTTGTAGGGCTTTCATTGTATCCTGAAGGCATTATTTCGCATACATGTTGCAATCACCAATTGATATTGGGAGGGTAGAAATAATCGTCTAAAAGAAATCGTATGAGCCTTGAAAGTTTTTGAGTACAACAACCTCTTTTAGTGTTTCCATCCTCTGTTTTATACCCACATTTTCCAACAGGGATTTACTCGGATATTCAAGTGAAGCCTAGCAGTGGTCCTCCTATACATGCTCATAAAGTTTTACTGGTTAAGACCATTTTTTCATCAATTTTAGATCATTAATTAGCATAATTTTTTATTGGAATGTTTTTTATATCTTCGTGCACATTGTAGGCAACGAGGTCTGAAATATTGAAGAACATGCTAGCGTCGGATTGGTGCAAAGCTGCACCAGAAGACTCCATCTCGCTCCCGGAGTTCAGTTATGAAGAGCTTGATACTTTCATGGAGTTTCTTTATCGTGGAGACTTGGCTGTAGAAAAGTTTCAGAAGCATTGTGGCTCCCTGTTAATAGCAGCTGATAAGTATGATATTGCGCATTTGCAAAAGTTTTCTGAGCTACAGCTTGTTAAACTATTGAACTCATCGAAGATGTTGTCTCAAACGAGACAGTAAAACTTGCTGCGTTGAAACTAATAGTACTACAGTACAAAGAAATAGTCCTCACACCAAGTTTCGAAGAGTTCGCAAAAAAGAACCCACATTTGATGGTACAGATCACCAGGGCCGCTCTCACTTATTCCAGCGAGAGGAGAATATGAAATGAGGTCAAGATATGTCCAATGAGAACTCTCTTCTAATTGCAGTTGATCGAATTTGTAGGAGGTGACGAATGTACTTTCGAATCTTGATGCTGTAAACTCACTTTTTGGAGCGGTAAAAAAGAAATATGCGATGTTGTATAATTAGGGTTGTAAATAGTAAATAGATGTGTGTTATTGTCCTCCAGTAATGTACAGGTATGTATTGTATACATTGCAAATTTTGTGAACGGGTATATGCAGGCATACAATGGTGATTGCCACAGTAGGCTTTTTTTTGTTCTTGTATATATGCCAGTTCGCGACGGTTCGGCAAAGAAATGCATCACGACATAACGAATACAACAATTACGAGTAGAGCATGCATGTAATTGTTGGAAAAAACTTACCGGGCTGCAATGGAGATGAAACACAAAAAACAGACTGTGGTTGTACTCAAAAGCTTTCAAGGCTCGGTGATTTCTTTTAGACAAATATTTCTACCCTTCCAACGAGTTGGCAATTGCAAGAGGTATGTGAAATATCGCTTTCGTGGATACAAAGAAAGCCCTACAACCGAAAATTGGATTCAAGGTTTGCACCCCTTGACCCAATCAAGAACACATGAAAAGAAAGTTCGATGATGCTTTAGAAGAAGAGAGAAAAAACAGAGAAAGGGTTTTCAAGATATGATATCAAAATGGGTTTGGGAGATGCTACTTATAGGAGTTTTGCATCTGTTGGGAAAAGACATGTCTTTTCACCAACAGGTTTCTCTTCTAAAGAGATGCGTCTCTTCATCAACAGACACTCGCTCTGTTGAATTTAGAATTTTCTGGAAACGTTTTCCAACTGTCCAAAACAATTGCATATCCAAAAATTCTTCCGGGGGCGTTGCCCCCTAGACCCCCACCAGGGGCGGTCTCCCCTGGACCCCCACGACCTGACCTGTCAGGTCGACCACAGCCTGGGGGGCTACGCCCCCCAGGACCCCCCTTCGTAGCGCGGTTGAAAATATTCCAACATTCTCCCCTTATTTTCAAAACCATAAAACAAAGTTAAAAACTTTTAAAAAACCGGAGCGGCTGCATCACCAAAGTGATTTGCCTACGTGCCTAGTGGGATCAAGCCAACGTAGTTCTAGCACAATTGAGACTAAGCATCATCGCTTGAAATCAATACATAAATGATAGGTACCTTCGGGTTTGAACCTTCACTTAGTGTAAGAAAGTCAAAGCTTTATCGATATTCTATGGTGAAACTAGTCTTGAACCAAGAATCCCTTATGACAAAGCCGAGTCTCCACACATATTGATTCCATAAGACATGTGTTCTGTAGCCAAGCACTATAAAGGCCTTGTGCTTATATCCTTATTCATGAGTCTTCTTTAGAGAACGGTCTTCTTCTCTTAGAAACGGCCCACATTTCCATACTCATATAGGTAAGTCTCGAAGGTGTTTCTCATGAGACACCTTTTACTAATCACAGACTCATTAAGGATTTACATCCATCCTATTTTCTTGCAGAAAAACCAGCACTAACTTGAAATGGGAAGTTTTATGCTAGTGCTCCATAATCTACAGCCATAACTTGTTGGTACCACATTGAACCTTGTTTATCTTTTTCAAAACATAGGTTGGGTTTACATATGGGAGATCAACCTTCCTTCACAGACCTTAGTCCCATTTCATTACATTTTATTGAAGCAAATCGAATATGGTAGACTCTTTGTGAATGGGTCTGCCAAATTCCTTTTTGATTCAATAAAGTTAACCGTAACCACTCCCTCTTGAGTAGTTGCCTAACCAATTGGTGTCGAGACTCGCATGTCTACACTTTCCATTATAAGTCTTATTAGAGACATTATAGATTATAGCTTGATTATCACAATTAATCAAAACTCCTGAGATGGCTTCTTCCAAAGTGGAATTTCCATAAGAAGGTCCCTAAGCCATTCTCCTCTTTGCATGCATTCGTTAAAGCTATCAATTCGACAACATTGTTGAATCGTATATACAAGTCTGTTTCTTGGAACTCCAAGACACAGAAGACACCCCCTAAAGTAAAAATCCATCCAGATGTCGACTTGGACTTGGATTCTACATTGTTCCAGTTAGCATCGATGTAACCTTCCAATACAAATGGGATAGCCTTGGTAATGCAAACCAAAATCAATTGTTCCTTTCAAGTAAGCCATAACTCGAAACCGCTTTCCGGTGTTCAAACCAGGATTACTTGAAAAACGACATAACACCCCCACCGCATGGGCTATGTCCCCGTCTTGTGCAATGCATAGAATACATAAGACTCCCAATGACACCGGAATACTCAAGTTGTGCATGAGTACGACCGGTGTTCTTCTTTAACTTGATAGTATGGTCTAAAGGAGTAGGTGATTGGATCGTCATCAAAGTGATCATACCTTTTGAGAAATTTCTCAATATAATGAGATTGGGTTAAAGCCAACTCATTCCCTTTCTTAGGATCTTAATTCCCAAGATTACATCAGCCTCTCCTAAATCCTTCATATCAAAGTTAGAGCCAAGAAACTTCTTTGTTTCTTCCACCATAGATATGTCGATCCAAAAATAAGCATATCATCAACATATAAATGCAGAATCACACATCCAGAACTATCATGCTTACTATAGATACATTTATCTGCATCATTCACCACAAAACCAAATGACAAAATCACTTCGTCAAACTTCTCATGCCATTGCATGGGAGCTTGCTTCAAGCCATAAAGAGATTTAACCAATTTGCAAACCTTCTTTTCTTGGCCTGGCAATATGAAACCTTCAGGTTGTTCCATATATATCTCTTCTTCCAAATCTCCATTTAGGAAGGCAGTTTTGACATCCATTTGATGAATAATTAACTTGTGAATAGAAGCAAGTGCAATTAAACAACCAGCAACCAGGCTACGCCCCTCAGGACCCCCTTCGTAGCGCGGTTGAAAATATTCCAACAGTAATACGAGTAGAGCACCTGGAAATTTTGACCAACCTGCAACCAGGCAACCAAGCACAGTAACAGGTAGATCCGCACAGAATTTTGCAGTTCAGGGTTAAAACCCACCAAGCATAAATAGCAGTGTTAAATCTGACACGTAAAACAGTAAAAAACATCCTCAAACAATTTGACCTTTCATTGCGTTTTCTTTATTGCCCTCACGTTAACGAACATGTCACATATGACATACCACAAGAAGGGCGGCTAACATAAATCAAATGCTCTGATGTAAACGTATGCCATACCATATAAACCTTGGATGATTTTCTTACAAATCAACGGTCAGGATCTACACGCATCTGCCTTCCACAGTAACAAAGAGTTTTCCAACAAGTAGGGATGGCAATTTGACCCACCCAAACCCATCTCCGTGCGGATCCGATCCTATGGGTTAGGGTTTTACCCGTATAAACGGGGAACGGGGTGGAGTACGGGGAATCCCCGAAAGTAGTTATACGGGGATGGGGTGGTGATGGGATTCAAGGTCCCCACCCCATACCCGCCCCATACGATAACATATTATATATATCTGATCGAGAAACTTTTTTGGAAGATAACGAATAAGATCATGATGAGATGATTAACATGGAGGAAGATGGTTAATAATTAGGAACTAAGAAGTAAAAGGAACCATGATACTTAACTGTGGATCAATTGTTTCCTTTATTTTTCAGTTTTAGTTGGTTATTATAAACTTAAAATTTTAAAAAGCACTGCTTAGGTTAGTATTATTGTTTGAACCATTATAATTATTTTTAATTTATTATTATTTACAAAATTTTAAATATTTATTGTAATGTCATGGTAACCCATGGGAAACTCATCCCCTAAGGGGATTCCCCATACCCGTCCCCGCCACATTCTTATGGGAAACGGGTAGGGGATGGGTTTTGGTTTTTTGAACGGGGTAGGGGATGGGATTCAAGGTCCCCACCCCATACCCTAGTTAGCAATTCGGGGTATGGGTAGTAGTTCGGAACGACATACGTACGGGAATTATACGGATTTTGATAAATCGGATTCGGTCAAAATCCGATCGACGGTTCGTTATTCGGACAATAGTTCGGAACGACATACGTATGTGCATATTCGTTTTTATAAATGTGAGTTCGGCACTTCAAATTCGGCTAACATATATGATAAATTGATAAGTATTATGACCTTATTACGAGACTAATTTGATTTGTATATGATTTATAAGATGGAAAAAAACATTTTAGCGTGATTATTTAACAAGAAGTAAACAATTTAATTGCATAAATGTATTATAAAACTTATAGACTTTTAAACAAAAATCAACACATAAAACACTGGTTAAACAACTACCAGTAGAAAAATTTAATTGAATAATTGTATTTAAATATAAAGTATATACAAAATCAAACAAAAACCAATCAACAGAACTCTGGTGAGAGAGTTACCTATAGGAGTTCTAGTTAGGAAATATCATGCGGATCCTTAGCACGGATAATGTTGCTGAATCATTCGTGAGGTCCATATAATTCGAAATAGGTTCTAGCTCAAATAGTTCGGAAATATCATTCAGATTCTTCATCAATTCGGATACGTTAAGTTAATCATTTTAATGATTCTAAAATTACTAACTAGGCCCCATACCGGCCTCATTGCCATCCCTACCTACAAGAAGCACTTTTTGGGTCGTTTTTGCTAAAAAAAAAAAAAAATTCAACCTACTCCTTGGAAAAAGCTCTGAGAAATTAGTTTCATTTTTACAGTAAAATTTTAGATTCGATTTTGAGATTCTTAAGAGGAAGATGCACCTATGGCCATCAATGAAGATCAGAGAATCATTCACAGTAGATAATCTATGGAAAATTAGAAAAGTGAATAGTGCTAAAAAGAATAAAGAAACTACACTCAAGAAGAAATTACTAGACGATGAAGGAAAAGGGCAAGACGAAGAAGGAGGAGTATCTTCTTCTGATAACAAGAACAAGCTCAGTGGATTCTTAACGTATCTCAAAGATTTAATTTGTAGCTGTTTTTGTGGTTAGCAAATTAAGGTACAAACTCCCCTCTTTCTCTCTTTATTTTTCTTCATTTTCAGGGTTTTTGGTTTCTCTGGAATTTCGGAATATTTCAGTATATTGCTAATTAGTGATTAAGTGAAAAACCTCATAGGTAGTATTGAATTGATTAATTGGAAGTGAAATTTCTAAGGATATCATGTAAAACTATCATTCTAGTAGAAATTTGTCTATCGATTTCACCATGTTTGGTAGTACTGAACTGCTGATTAGCCTAAGCAGACTACTTCGTGTAGATTCTTCTATGGAATTTGGTGTGTTTTTTCTTTGTTGTTCAAACTAGTATCCCAATAATATAAAATGAATCGTAGGTTGACTTTGATTTTCATTGTATGCTTATTGTGAAATTATTAATTTAGAGTACTATGGCGGCACGTTTGTGCCTATCTGGGAGAACCAGTCTCTTCCTTGGAATACTGGATTTCATTGACTTCTGAGGGAGGAGAATGTATATTTGGGAAGTGAGTTTGTTTCTTTGTAGTATCTAAATCTGCGATTATCCCATTCCAAGATTGGGATATGGTGTCTCCAGGATTATTCTTCTTGAGCCAATCGGAGTTATAATGTGCTTTTATGATTGGGACTTTGGAGGAATGTGGGTTCTTAAGCATAAGTTGACAACGTGTAGTAGTACAAAGCCCATCCCTGGTCTGAAAAATGTTTTGTTTTTTGTGTATGTGTGTTGCTCGCTCAGACCTTGTTTTTCATCTGGTGACTCTGGTACATCTAGTAAAGGCGTATAGTTATTTTCTTAAGTGTCATATAGAGAATTTTAGATATTTAGAGCACAATTAGAATATTCCAGGCTTAACAGTCAAAGTTGATTGGATTTATCTAGAGCTTTAGAACTATTGCTCTACAATTTTCACGTTAGTTGGTTGGTTTTTTGGCGAGTGATGAAGTCGGCGTACACTTCCCTGCATAAGGAAGCTGGTGGATAAGTTTTGTGATGCAGAGGAGTAAATTCCAGATAGCCTAATCTCTTGCTTTTTGCTACTCCGAGGATATTATATTAAATACATTTTGATTGCTAGCCGTTTCTCCTTACAAGGCTTGTTTGCAACAAACTCATTTCTAGATTATCAAGACATTCAGTATCTTTTATAAGAAAACATGATGAACCTGAAACCATGGCTATTCGGGTAACAATATTTAATGGGCATGTAGAAGTGTGATGAGATGCTGAGATTGGAACACTACTGAAAACAGTTTCAGGATCAGATTCACCATAAGAAGGGCTGTGTTATTATGATCAAAGTTGTTACAAGGAGGGATATGAGAGTGTAAAATGGACTTTGTTGAGCACTTTAAAGACTTCTAAAGCTTGCTTTGATAACTCACTTCAGTGTAGAGAACTACCTCTCACGAAAAAACAAAAGATTAGCTGACTTACTAGACCTTAGCAGACAGAAACATTAAGGGGTACCGCAGTATACTGCTAGTTAGTGATTCATTGAAAAACCCATGTTAGGTAGTATTATTTGATTAATTGGAAGTGTCATTTTGAGGAAATCACTATCATTTCACTATTTCAGTAGAATTTTGTTTATTGATTGATTTCACCATGTTTGGTAGTACTGAACTATTGATTTTCCTTGGCAGTATTTTCTAGTGTAGATTCGTCTACAGAATTTTGTGTGTATGTTTTTTGGTGCCCCAAATATTTGATATCACAAGCATTTTGGGATGACTTTGATTTTCTCGGTATGCTTATTATTAAAATTAAGAGTATTATGGCATCATGTTTGTGATTATCTGGGAGAACCGATATCTTCCCTAAATATTGGATTTCATTAACTTCTCAGGAAGGAGAATTATATTAGGGATGTGAGTTTGTTTCGTTGTAGTATCAAAGTATGCGTTTATCTCATTCCAAGATTGGGATTGGGTCTCTAGGATTATTCTTCCTGAGCAAATCAGAGTTATAATGTGTTTTTATTATCGGGACTTTGCCGGAACATGGTTCTTATGCTTAAGCCGATAACATTTTGTAGTGCAAAGCCCTTCCCTAGTTTGAAACTGATATTGCTGCTCAGACCTTGTTTTGCATCTGGTGACTCTGGTTCTATAGTTATTTTTTGAAGTTTCATATAGAGAATGGTTCATCTAGTAAAGACGTATAGCTATTTCTTAAGTTTCATCTGGAGAATATTAGTTCTTTTGAGCATAATTGGAACCATCTAGTCTTAACAGTCAAATTTGATTAGTTTTATCTAGAGCTTTAGAACTGCAGCTTTACAATCTTCTCGTTAGGTGGTTGGTGTTTTGGTAAGTGATGTCATACACTCCCCTGTATAAGAAGGCTGTATATAAACTATGTTTCGTGGAGTAGCAAGTTACGAGTAGCCTGAGGCTGTTATATTTCTTGTAATTAACATATGATCAATAGCACTCTCTCCTTACAGGTCTTGTTCAGAGCGAGCTCCTTTTAAGAAGTTGTGTTGTCATATAGTAATCCTATTATCCATCATTCATATGGCAACCAATCTTAGTTATACGGAATATATGATTCCCATCTTTGGCCCTGAGCATTTTGATTTCTGGGCTCTAAATATGAAGTATGTGTGCTAGAAAATATGATGAACCTGAAACATACTGTGGTACGATATGAAATGGGCCTGGAGAAGTGTGATAAGACTGAGATGGGACTAGATAAAACAATTTTTAGGAATTGATTCACAAGAAGAGGTATTATGATCGAATTGTTACACGGAGTTATGGGAGAACGCAAAAGAGACTTTGGTGAACACTTAAAAGACTTCTAGATCTTGCTCTATAAAACCTCCTTGCAGGAAACAAAAGAACAATTGACATATTACATCTTAGTAGCCAGAAACAGTAAAGGGCTCCATAATTATATCGTACCACCACCTTTACTTTTGTATCTGCACCTTTCTTTACTCCATATTCCCTAAAGCTTAAATCTTTGTTGCCCCATGTCTTGATTAATTCAGTTTGAATCTCCACTACTGGTGACCATGAATGGGATACTTGATTGTGCAGTTTTTACTGTATCAATAACATGTCTCATTTTTACGAACCTTCTCTAATCAAGATTTTTCTCTATTTCTTTCAGCAAAATGCAAAGGATTATTGATGACTGGAGTAATCCACAAAGGAGCAGCAAGCAGGCTGCAGGACTTGCTGTTATAGCTAATAATTATAAATACAGGATTTATTTCAATATTGTGTAGCTAGGAATAATTACATAGATTTTATAATCCCGTTTTCGGGTTTTCTTTTAAAAAAAATAGAATGTAGATTTGAAAGAATAGAATTTATGTACAGTTTTAATTCCTACAATAACTAGTTTCAAACTTCAACTAATCTTTTCTGCAGATGAACAGTTCTGGTCTCTGATACAAAATTTATCACAGGAAACACAACAAATGACAACTCTCTAGCTGGTTGTCATGGACATGACACTAACTTCATCACAGCAACGAACCTTGGATGGGATGAAATTGAATATGTTAATATCAGAGACATGAACTGACATGCTTTTCGTGCCACTGTCATTGTTGCTGGACGTGCCCACAACTACCTGGGGATGAACTCATGGACATATCCATGCCAAATGAATATCCAACCAACCAGCTAACTACCCAACTACCTTCTTTGATTACATCCCTATAACCTGACCAAAACATGTAACTAGGCAGATAAAAGTCATCTTTTGATACCCTCATGAAACTTTGTTGACCTACCACATTAATTTTGACAACCACCACCACATCCATATATCAACCAAAGTTCTCCATCTCTCACACCAACCTAGAAAGAAAGAAAAAAAATGGTGCACCATCACCCAATTGGAGAAGCAAATGAGCAAAGTCCATTCGGATCTCTATCTCCTACAGAATTCTATGCTAAACATTCAGTAGCTCACTCATCATCCTTTATCACAAACTCAAGAGGCTTAAAGCTCTTCACTCAATCATGGACACCACTTCCACCAACCAAGATCATCGGAATCGTTGCCATGGTCCATGGATTTACAGGCGAATCCAGTTGGTTTGTCCAGCTCACAGCTATCCACTTTGCAAAATCTGGGTTTATCACTTGTGCTATTGACCACCAAGGTCATGGATTCTCTGATGGTCTTCAATGTCACATACCTGATATTAACCCAGTTGTTGATGATTGTATCAATTACTTTGATTCATTTAGGGCACAACATTCACAGTCACTTCCTTCGTTCATTTTCTCTGAATCGCTCGGCGGAGCGATCGCGCTGTTAATTCATCTTCGCCGTGGTAAACCATGGGATGGGATTGTTCTTAATGGAGCTATGTGTGGAATTAGCCCCAAATTTAAACCACCATGGCCTTTGGAACATTTCTTGTCTGTTGTAGCTTGGGCTGTTCCTACTTGGCAGGTAGTTCCGACTCGTGGATCGATACCGCTAGTGTCGTTCAAGGAGGAATGGAAGAGGAAATTGGCGGTGGCGAGTCCTCGGCGTAGTCAGGCGAGGCCAAGAGCAGCTACTGCATTGGAGTTGCTCAGGGTTTGTAGAGAGGTGCAGGAAAGGTTTGGTGAAATTGAAGTACCACTGCTGATTATTCATGGTGGAGATGATGTGGTGTGTGATCCTGCTTGTGCAGAGGAATTGCATAAGAAAGCTGCTAGTAAGGATAAGACAATTAGGATTTTTCCTGGGTTGTGGCATCAGTTGGTAGGGGAATCACAGGAAGATGTGGATTTGGTGTTCAACGGTGTTATCGAGTGGCTCCGTGAACGAGCTGAGCGAGTTGCTTCCACTGGTGGTGATTAGAGACTCTATCTTCCGAATAATTGCACTGTAAGATGAACCTTTGGCATAATGGTAGTGAAGATAAACTGTGTAACAGTTCTAGTGTTTAAGAAGATGAAATATAGATGCTTAATGCCTATTATCTCTTTTTCTCTGACTATTTGTATCTAGTTAGAATGATCCCTTCGGATATAATAGTCATAGAATTCTGTTAAGAATCCGACTGACACTGCAAATGAATTATGGAAGCTGTTTACATTTGTTTTTTGAACCAGTTGTGCATTGTAGGTTGTTTGTATCACCCTCAGTGCTTCTATTAACTTAATGCCACAAAAATGGAGTTCTGAAACATAGAGACTATGTGAATTGTTTAAGCTCAAAGTGCTCAGCTCTTCCTTTGCCCCATTTTTAATCCCTCCGTGATCAAAATGGGTTTCTAGTTAGCTTCAACAGCCTTGGTTTGCAAGGAAGATGAAGACTCCCCTAATCACCGGCTATGTTATTGTAGCCCTATTTGAGTGTCAAACTTGACTTCTCCCTTAATCTAAGGCATGGATTTTTTGCTCCCTCATATCTCAATTCCTAAGGCTCAAATAAGAGTCCTGCAGCGGTAAGCTTTTATTCCCACAGAAATGGCAAATAACACAACTTATGGTAAATTAGATTTTCCAAGTTCCAGGTTAAAGCTCTCTAGATGATTTATGCCAACTTGGCAAAGAGAATGGTCTTAGCAAAATAAAGAATCCATGAATTCAATTCCAGGCACATCAATTAGCAGAAATCATATTGACAGAAAACAAGTTTTAGTTTTTATTAGAAAGAAAAGTTGAGACCATTACAGACCTCACAGATGGACACACAGACACGAATAAGAGATCACCACAAACAGAACTACATCAACCTATTTTTTATTGTTCACATTCCACACTGTAACCCAACACAAGAATTGGGCATATCAGAGACACATTTCACTGCAACTCTTACTCTTAACCAGAAATCTGGATAGATTTGACTTCAGGCTTCTTCTCTTCAACTTTGGGAACACTCACAGTAAGGACTCCGTTCTCCATCGACGCCTTAACTTCATCAACTTTTGCATTCTCAGGCAATCTAAATCTCCTTAAAAACTTACCGCTGCTGCGTTCAACTCTATGCCATTTATCATTCTTCTCTTCTTTCTCTTTACTCCTTTCACCACTTATCTGGAGTACTCTCCCTTCTTCAACTTCAACTTTCACTTCTTCTTTTTTAATTCCTGGAAGATCTGCTCGGAAAATATGTGCTTCTGGGGTTTCTTTCCAGTCGATTCTGGTGTTTGCCAATTGTGATGTTTCTTTTGAGATTTCAGAACGAGTCGGAAAGGAAAGTGAAGAAGAGGAAGAATCTGAGAATGGGAAATCTTGGAACGGATCCCAGATGTCTAGAGAGAATGGGTCGAACACGTTTGTCCTTTGGTTACCGAAGAAACTTGGAATCATCGACATTGTTGAGATTTTTGGGGTTTTGAGGTTTAATTCGGAAACTGTGAGAATTTGTGTTTGAGGTTATGAGATTTTAGAATGTTGATACTGCAATTGATTTTGATACTGATATGAATATGAATGGTTATGTCGACTGAATTCATCTCGTATTTATATTAAAAAAAAATTAAGAAGGATTAAGACGATTCTCGACGGTTGTAGAAAATTGAAGAACGTTTCTTCTGGAGACGTCTATTTTTTCACTTTCGGATGCCAAACATGTTGTTCTAGAATTGTCTAGTGACTTCGGTTGACCTTTTGACCAAATGGACCCATACGGTTCACAGACTTGCGGAATGAAAAATAGAGAAATTTGATTGGTGGTCCATAAAACCCGACCAGGCTTATCCTGCGGGAAAAATATTTTTACCGCTAGTCCAAAAATATTTTGAATATAAAAAATTATTGTATTGCCCATCATATAAACATGTGCTTCCAAAACTACGTTGTTCATTCACAAAAACTACTTCGTTTTTCAAAACCAGAAAACGAAAACTCAGGTCCAAATCAAAAACTTGAGAACTGTAATCAAAAACTGAAATCAAATCAGAAAAACGTAAACCACAACTAGAAAAAACCAATTATCAATAATCACCTAAATCTGAAAATTTAAAACCAAATTAGGACACCGAAAGAAAAAATATTGAGATCCAGTGAAGAAGAAGATGATATTTGTTAGTCCTAGAAGCAGTACATATTGATATGTATGATCTTGTAGTACATATTGATATGTACCGAAGGAAAAAGTGTATTGAAGTAAAAGTGTATAATCCCACGGTACCTATTGATATGTATTGTAGGACTATACAAAATCTACAAAAAAAATATAAAAAAATAATGATTTTAAGAAAAATAAAAGTAAACAAAAAAACATAGCATCATATCAATTAAACCATGTCATTTAATGAGACAACCTTCGTCTTCTAATATTGAGCATCAGATCCAAATGAAAAAGAAGATTAAGGAATATAAATCAAAACCCAAAATTAATGAATTCATATCTCTTTTTTCATCTTCTTCATGGATATGAATCTTCTTGATCTTCTTCTTCCCTTGCTTATGATCTTCACCATCACTAAATTGTCATAGAACATACCTGGATTTGATCGAGATGAAACTGATTACATAGCAATAAAACGATCTTCAAACCAAAACCCTAAAAACACCAGCAGATCATAAAAAAGAATCTTGAAGTTTGGAAGATATAACTGATTGAAGTAGTTTTTCTGGTTTTATTTCATCAATCTCCATCGCTAGAGCTCTCCCTGCTAGAAAAGGAACTGAAAATAGATCTGGTGTTTAATGTATATCGATGGAGAAAGGGTACTTATGGAATTTTTTAGAAGTACATAATAGCACTCGCACATGCGTTGGACGAGCGAGTAAAAAATATGGTTCAAAAACATGTTTTTGGACCAGCGAGTAATTTTTTTCTGGTGCTGGACTACACGGTAACCGGTTCTTCCTATAGTGGATTAACCAGTAATTCCTAGATGAAAAAATATGACTATCCGGGTGGATGGGAAAATACCACCCCCACCCTACCCTACCTACCCTAGGTCCATGGTAACTTTAGTCTTGTTGGTTAGAGCAACTCCAATAGGATGGGTAAATAAGTAGATTTGTCGGTTTTGCACATGCAGTGGGACTGGCAAACCATTAAAACGGGTGGACAAACAATTAAAAGTTATCTTCATCGCGTCTCAGGTTGAGTCGAACGAATCAACCTGTGACGACCGGCGCAACCTGGACCGGGCGGCTTAGATTGAGCCGAGGCTCGGTTTTAGCTGAGGCGACAATTGTCCACATAGAGTCGTTCGGTGTGCTGAGACAGCAACGACTAATATATCCAACAGTTATCAATCCCCTCCCTATAAATTTAATTAATTTCAAATCCAAAATCACATCTTCTCCACCTTTTACACCTACAAATTCTTCATAATTTCACTTCAATCTTCATCATCCAATCTCAAAATATGGCTTTCAGAGTTTGTGGTCCTAGGTTTTGTCTGGAAGAAGATTTGGAAATTTGTACAGCTTATGTTTTTCAAACAAGAGACAATATCCACAATATTTCGAATTTTGCGCAAATGACTTTCTGGCAACAAGTTTTTGCAATGTTCGTTGCAGAAACGAGGAACCTGAGAAATCATGATGTTTCTGTATTTTCCACTCGTTTTCAATCAATTAGTCATTCTATCAACCAATTTCTTGGTATGGTAATGCAAGTTAAACGAAATAGGTTTAAAGGTGAAACTGAAGATGAATTGATCCAAAGAGCTGCACCAATGTGGCAGCAAATTAACGGGAGACAGTTTCCTGTCTCAACATCCTTAAAGCTCCATATAGGTTCGACCCCTTCTGTACTCTAGATGCTCCAGTAGCCACTGCACAAGTTACTCCATGAAGGAGGATGTTTTAATTTATTACCTTGTTTCTATAATTTAGTAATTAAGTATAATATCACATTTAATAAAAGATAATGTGATACTAATGTAATGTTTAATGGAATCTAACGTTGTTTAATATAAACATAAGAGTAGTGAAAATACAAATATATTACCATTAATTAAGTTAATGACAACATAACGATGGTGGAATCAGTTCATAAACTTAATCAATCCACTCCAACTTAAAACACGAAGGACATTCTCATAAATGTTTTCCATATGTGTCTTCTTCTGTAGAAGTGTGCAAACGCATAAAAAATGTGCAACCAGGTCTTGAGCATTCACTAATCATCTGTTTTATAAACTCTAGTTCTCTGCAGTGGTCGTGCTGTGGATTCTTCAACCTGACTTTAAGCTTCAAGTTTTTCCACGATGTTGCTTCTCCGCAGTGGTCATGTTGTGGCTTCTTCAACCTGGATTTAAGTTTCAAGTTTTTCCACGATTCTGATACCTTTTCATCTTCTTTCTCCTTCATAACATCAGCTAACATTCGTGGTTCTTCACGATAGTTAGGATCTTGACATTGAAAATACATGAGCTTTCTTGGTTATGATTCAATGATCATTTTGTTAGCTGACCAACGAACTTGTGGACACTTTGAATACATTGAAGGGCATTGCATTAAATTATGGTCATCCATGAAACATAATGGACAAACCTCTATTGCTTCCACACATAAAATTTTCCTTTGCTTTTAGAAAACATGGGGTTGGTTGAGAATGTTTGTGGATGTGTTTGGAAAATACTGGTTACAATGTATGATTTATAAAAGGAAATATATTACTGTTATAATGAAGTCGTTATCCTGTCTCACATTGAGCCGATCGGCCTTGGTTGAGCCGACAATGGCTAGTCTCATCCAACGATTCTTGTTCCACTCCCTATAAAATTCAAACGATTTCAACTCCAAAAACACACCTTCTCTATCTTAATATTTTATTCTAAAACTTTTGTACCAAAAATTCTATAAAAAAATATATGTTAGAATTTTGGTCCCAAATTTCTTGAAGAATAGGATTTACTTATATGCAAAGCCTGCGTTTTTCATAAGGTACGGAATGTTATACGCAATCAAGACATGTCACACACGTCTTTTTGGAATAACATTTTCATAATGCTCGTTTAAGAAACGGGGAACCCCGGAAACCGAGATGTTGGTGGTTTGTATGGTCGTTTTCAATCAAATATTTTCTTTACGAAGCTTGTTTCAACATCCTTATATTTGATCCATCTCAATCACATCTTCACTGCACATAGAAAGGCTCTCCTTGTCTTTACTATGGAAGAAGATGTTACTCTTATTCGATGTTGGATGCATATTGTATCGAGAAATATGACTAGTGATTATTTATGTGAAAGAGTATTTAAAACGTAGGGCATACCAAATAAACTCAACATTTTCGTTCGGCAACCGGTATAGACAAAACTTAATACAATATCAAGTAAACCAACTTAATGATCCTTGATAATATGTATATATATTTAATATCTCAACCTCTACTCAATCAGTATGTATATCGACACAAGGTCCGTGAACCTTATTATTAAGAAGTGTACTTGTACGATCTCAAAAATCAATATCCAAGATCAATCTAGTCATATCCAGATAATTCAATCGGAATTATGCCAAGGGATTAAACTTGTTATCTATCTTTCAAAATACGAATTTTAAATGAAACTAGTCTTGTAATCGATTAGAATTAAGCGGACATATCTACTTAGATTGAATACGTACTAATCTATGTAAATATAATTATAAATATAAACAATATAATGTCGAAAAGTGTTAGAGCGCTGCTCGGTCGAACTCGCAAGCGTTGCTATATCAAGCTTGTTTTCAAGTTTAGTTTCCAAAACTATAAGTCTTGATTTCTAGTCTACTTATAGCTAAGTCTCGGATTAGGATAAAAAGTGCAGTTGAGCATTAGACTTCACGGCGTTCATCGATTGAAGATGAAGAACTACTAAGGTGAGCTTGTGGAACTTCATCAACAAAAGGTATGTGGAGAGTTGAACTCATCTATCACTCAAAAGTCTATCTACTCTATCTCCTATTTGAAAAAAAAGTCATATAGCTATATAGACTTCGATTATACACATTTGGTATTTCGATCTAAGTTTAATTCGCTTACATATTTCTCAAAATATGTGTTGGTAAGCTTTCGCTTTAACCAAGTTCATCTTATATTCTTGACGAAAGTCAAAAGATAATCATGTAAAAATTGCCTTGTAACATCTTACATGATTTGTGTGAGATAGACATTTTATGTAGACTCGGAATGTTTCGTATTGGTCATTCGATCACTCAAAAATTGCTTTGAAGCTAATAGTTTGTGTGAGACAGCTATTGTCGTCTTCCGAGAATATTTCAATGATTGAAATGAGAATTTTAAACAAATAACCATGATTGGATATAGCACAATATGCGTACTTTTATTTTATTTTGTGCAAGATATTCCAAGTCCGGGAACCATGTTATGCATACCCGTATGCGTACTCGTTGGTTATTAAAAGTCCGGGAACTAAGTATGCATACCGGTATGCGTACTGGCGTGAGTTTCTAGTTCCAGAAATCAACTGAGTTTTGGAAGGTATGCGTACCCGTTCGCAAACTGGCGAACCCAAACTTGGTTCGGCAACTTAGGTATGCGTACCAGCTTACATACTTGAGTAGGTTATGTTCTAAAATCGGTTTGTTCATGAACTAATAGATTTATATAATAAGGAATGCAATCTTTGGAAAACCATGGCTATAATGTTCATGAATTGATTCGAGTGAATCAAAATCGATTTTGGTTCAATTGTGTCTTATATACTTCTATGAGAATATAAACAATTGAACAACTCTATAACTAGTTTCATTTGAGTCATTTGAACTAGTTATGGTTAATATGAATAAGGTTGATATGAAAGTGTTCATATGGCTAACTTTGGTTAACTATTGTTGAGCCAACAAGGTGTACACGTTTAGGTACGGTGACTCATATCTAAATGAAGTTACTTTTCATCTGTGTGTAACAAGCTAAGTTCGATCTAACGGTTGAAAGATATTAGCTTGAGTCTAATCAGGTTTTCATCTAATGGTGAATATTGAATGCTTTTTTACCAAGGTAAAATTGATTGCAAACCCTGATTTGAAGACTATATAAAGGAGAACTCTACCAACTGGGAAGCCTAATCCCCACACCTCATGTGTGATACTAGTTGCGACGATAGTCGATTCTCCTTTAACCTTATGTTTTTCACGAAACCATATAGGTTAACGACTTGAAGAATTCATTGGGATTGTGAATCCACATACAATTATTTTCTATGTAGTTGCGTGTCCTGGTCTTACTGTTTTCTATCGTATTTAGTACTATCTTCTCTAAGATTTGCTCGAAATTTATTCTCTGATACACAAGATAAAAAGTAGTCACATACATCTTCACCTCATCGTTTGTGATTCCACAATATCTTGTTTCGCTATCATACGATTAAGATTATTGTGAGTTGATTGATATTTCTAGGTTTTTCTTTATTAATATAAGTCTGACATATCAATTGGTTCCTGTTCACCTTGATTTATCAAAAGACATATCAAAACTTCTAGGTATTCCTGTGGGAGACAAATTTATCTATTCAATAAACTTTTCTATGTGAGACAGATTGGTTTATCAAGTCTTCGACTTTAGTTCGTAGCAACTCTTAGTTATGGATGAGATCAGCAAAGGGAATCAAGTGCGCAGAGACCTGCTGGGATTCAGAGGCGTAAGGAACACGACTGTACCTTGATCAATGTGAGATTGGTTAGGGCTCAACTATATTCCAGTCCGAAATTAACTTGGAGTAGGCTAGTATATGTAGCGGCTTCATACAGTGTAGTGTTCAAATATGGACTAGGTCCCGGGGGTTTTATGCATTTGCAGTTTTCTCGTTAACAAAATTTATGGTGTCTGTGTTATTTCTTTTCCGCATTATATTTGTTTATATGGTTGAAATATCACAGGTTGTGCGTAGTTCAATCAATTAGATAATCCAACCTTTGGTTGTTGATATAAATTGATTGACACTTGAGCATTGGCCTTTGGTACCGTTCAAGTTGTTTCACATAATAATTAGGCTCACGGATTTCTATCTGTTTGATTTGCTGATTGCATTGTGAAACAGATATACAACTCTTGGATATATTTTCATTGATGGAGTCTGACTATCTAGTTGATTCTCTTGGAATTATATTGGAGTTTTTCCATACAGATGCTAACCGAAATATTGGGTGTGGTTGTTAGACACCCGATTTTTTAATTAGTATTAGAGCAGGCAAACACGTTTAAGACCTCGTAAGTCTATGTTTGTAGCGATCTGACAATATGGACAGAAGTGTTATCTCTATAAACGTACCGCCAGTCTTCGATGAATCGAATTACTTATGATGGAAAATTTCTATGCATGCCTTTCTTCAAGAGGTTGATTTTTCAATCATGGGTTTATGTTGTTAATGGTTATGATCCTCCAATGATTATAGTAGACGGTGTCTCTATTGCAAAGTATATTGGTAGATATGAACCTAACGATATTCTTGTTGCAAAGAAAAATTTTGATGGTTTAAATGCTATCATTCATGTCATTACCCCAGATCTTCAGCACCATGTGACTACATGCACTCGGTCTAAAGATGCGTGGGATATCTTAGAAATTGTATTCGAAGGGAATACCTCTGAAAAGGAAGCTATACTTCAAAACCTAAATTCTGATTGGGAAAACTTTCATATGGATAATGAAGATTCATTTGATGAGCTTAATCACAAAGTGTCTGAAACTATTAATGCATCTTTTGCATTGGGTAAGACTATTCCAGAAAAGGACATTGTGATGAAAATTCTCAGAACATTGCCAGCCAAATGCGATTCTAAGAAACATGCCATCGTTAAAGGAAATAACCTTAATACTTTATCCAGAAATACTCTGGTTGGGAAGTTAAAGATCTTTGATTATGAGGATACATCCAAATTGGAAAGGATGTTGCTTTCAAAGCACAAAAGAACACTAAATTACTAGATAAAAGTAAAAGTGTTGGCATCTCTGAAGATGATCCTTCTGAGACTGATTCATCAGATGAAGATCTTGACAAGTCAGTTTCTTTGATCACAAGACAGTGTAGAGATATTCTTTTGAATAGAAGTAAACGGTTCACTAGAGATAAACCTAAGTCATTAGTTAAAATTCATAATTGTGTTCCTCCTAAAAACAGGGATATTGACGATACTGATGACGATGATATTTCATAGTGCTTCAAGTGTAAAGGTTTTGGTCATTTCGCAAATGAGTGTCCAAATCGTAGAAAATACACTGGAAACAAAGGTCTTGTTGCAACTCTTGATGAAATGTCTAATCACTATGATTCTAATGAAGACGAAAAATCAAGTGTTGTACTCCTCTGTGAAAATATTGATTTTGATAATTGTAGCAATACGTTCATCAACCTCGATATTCTTCCAGGAGAAACTTCAACCACTCTGGAGGATAAAATGGATTTCCCTTTGTCTACTGGAAATTCTATTTCTAATTTTACAGGTTCTACCATTTTTCTAGTAACTTGCACAGCTATGGAGTCCGAGGTATGTAAAATTATCTCTTCTCAAAAGAAGTTAATTTTCAAAGATGAGCGTAGACCTCTAGAGAAAATAGTACGGTATAAACAGTATGTTAAACATGGTTTTAAGAATTTCATTCAAGAAGGTTATGGTGGGCAAATTATAGTTCACCCCAACATAACTTGAATGTGTTGGATGTGTATCTTATCTCATGTGCCTGATTCAAAAGAGACAAGGGTTTGCACACTTCAGGTTTTAGGAAAAGAGAAAATATTTTTTTCTTGTCTTGTCTTTCTTTTCGTCTATCTTTTCATTACTAATTGATATTGAAAGGGATTTCTCTGTTTGATCAATAAAAGAGTGTTAAAATCGATAATTCTACCTTTTTTAAGGTTGTGAGTTGTGCTTACGTGAATCCCTTTTGTGTATAAAGGTTCTGTAACCCTACATTCCTTTTTCCTTCTCCGAAAACTCTTGTGATAAAAATTTATCACAGGATTGCTTTTTGAGCTTATTTGTGAATTCCTCACACAATCTCATACTAGTATGGAGAATCCAAGCATTATGTCTTCTGATGGAAAAGATGTTAATATGATTGTTAAGCCATCAATCATGAAGGAAAAAGATAAATCTTATGTTCCTTCAACTTTAAAAAGAAAAAACAGGAATGTGAGGAAACCAAGAGTTGTTCCTTCTAATCTACAGAAGTTTTCTGGAGTTATTGAAGAGTTGAAGGAAAGAAGAATGATGATTCAGCAAATAAAGGCTATTGTGTTGAGGACTCTTTAAATTCAGAAGGCCCTAGTTCAGCATCAGTCTAGAAGATTCATTGGAATTGAATCCTTTGTTCATGAATCTTATGTTCCTATGGATATTGAGGACAAGAAGTTTGGGGACGATAAAGAATTTTTAGAGGACTTAATATCTAGGAAACTTCTTACGAGAATTTATTATTTTGTTTTAATAAGGATAACTAGGGTTTGGAATAGCCATTATTGTGAGTACACATAGCTATTGCCAACGATTTTCATCCTGCAATGTTTTTAGATTTTATTTATTTAAATTCTAAAGTTTATTTGGAAGATGATTTTGTAGTATTAATCTTTATTGGTTTATATATTGCAAAAAATTTATGAGATATGTATGTTTGCGTCCGTTAACTATGGTTTTCCCATACATGTCAAAAATTAAGCCTATTATGTCATTATGCAAATATTGATGGAAGATAGGTGTTTGTGGGTGAAAACTGCTTCTGCCGATTTTGGTAATTTTGTGTGTGTGGATGGGAAACGAGTCTAGACCCTAAACAATGCACTGCACGGGAGTACTTTTGATTCGAGAGATCAATCTGTACAATCCTGGCCTAAACCAAGAAATGGTCGTTCCAGGCTTGCTTCGGTCACAAAGTGAAGGAGAAGGGTTGGTCTTAGAGAGGTAAGCGAAGAAAGTGTTGAGACCAGAATCGTTGATTCTGAAGGTGTGGTTGTTTATGACTTATAGCAGAAAATAGAATTGGCTAGCATAATGGAAAGCTATCAGGTAAAATCTGGATACTGTGTTGTTCTCTGACCAAAACTTGTTGTTTGGTGGAAATAGGTGAAGGCTATTTATACAAGTCGTATTGAAACGTACCCTGGTCTCGTGGGAAGTGAAAACGATTGAGTGGTGGGAGAATAGAGTAACGTGTAACTGTCAGACATTATGCTTCCATGATGAAGGAAGTGAATTCGTGTAACCGTCAGACATTATGCTTCCATGATGACGGAAATAAAGTAGTTTACACCGTTACTTTTCACCACCACTAATTGTCCCGCTTCGTGACACTTTCTTGTAACGGGCGTATTGCATGCCGCACATTGTAAATCGCCATACCATTACCCTGATGAGCATCCCCCAGTTTGTGACATATTTGACGTCTCGATTGTTTTCGTGGAAAACATGTAGCACTTTGCTACTCGTGGCAAGTCAAAGTCAAGCTACATGCCTATTAGTTCGGTAGCGAACTCGGACGTCCGAGATTACATCTTGTGAGGAAGGGTAGCCGTCAATTATGGATACCTGTTGGCGCCTGATAATGGCGCAATGGTATTTTGATGTACGCCAGTCACAATATGGCATGGCTAGCGTGGCTTGTGCATGCCGGTGGCACGGTGGTGTAAGTGGCGCTTGGTGTAGCCGTAGCCACTAGACTTAGGTGGATGGTCACCTAAAATTTTCCACAAGTCTGTCAGTTCGGTGGCGAACTTAGATGGATGAGATTGCATCTCATGAGGTAGGATAGCCGTTGATTGTGGCTACCTTGTGTTAGCGCCTGATAATGGCGTAGTGGCGTTTTGGTGTACGCCAATGGCGTTTTGGTATACACCAGTGGCATTGCGGCATGGCTTGCATAGTTCGTGCATGCCAGTGGCACGGTGCAATGGCTGGCATAGTTTGTGCATGCCAGCGGCACGATGATGCAAGTGGCGTCTGGCGTAGCCGTGGCCACTAGACTTAGGTGGTTGGTCGCCTAAAAGTTGCCACAAGTCTGTCATTTCGGTGGAGAACTTGGATAGCTGAGATTGTATCTCATGAGGAAGGGTAGTCATTGATTATGGATACCTTCTGTTTTGTGTTAACTCATGAAATTTCGTAATCGGGAAATTCAGATGTGGGACCCTCACTAGAATCGTTGTATAATTCTCGTCCGGACTCGGATTTTGACGGTCCTCCCATCCATTCTGATCATAAAAGAATTTCCTATCTTCATGAAAGGGAATATCTAGGTTTTGAGCTCATTTAGGAGGTGAAAACTGCCCGACATTAAAATTTATGAAGAATTCAGGAGGGAGTCTGTCAGTTTTCAGCCATGACCTAGCTCACCTTTTATGCTGTATCTTTTAGCTCATTACTCCGATTGATTTGAATTTTTAATATGTTATGCTAGATATCCATACAAAAAATTTGGCATGTAGCTCATACTAAAATTGTTTACCAAACGTTACCATTTGTTTGTACAATCTTTGGGAAGCCAATTTGACATGGTAACTGATGCGTTGGCGCAACTTTGGGAAAGCTAATTTGGTATTGGTGTGACTTTTTTTTTATTTTTTAATATTATGGCAGGTTTAGAGCAACCTGATTGGTCTAAAAAGAGAGGGTCGGCCAAACACGGGTGACCACACTTCTGATGTGAGTGTGGCAAGTTTAGAGCGACCTGATTGGTCGAAAGAGAGGGCCGTCCAAGCATGGGCGTGGATAAAATTCTAGTGTGAGTGTGGAGGCTTTAGAGTGACTTGATTAGTCAATGGGAAATAGGGCCGGCAAGTATGGGCCCAGCCACAACTCATTGGGAGTGTGGAAAGTTTAATACAGCCTGATTGGTCGACAAAGGAATAAGGGACGGTTGGGTATCATGGGGCGTGGAAAAGTGTCACTGGCTAGCCTATCACATGGCCACGCTTCCCTTATTATTGCTCCTACTCCGCGGATCTGTTTATTCTTTGCTTTCTGACTGAGTATTTTGTGCAAGGGCCTTAACCTTTGTACTTGGAGGTTTGTGCTACTCTGCTGCGAATGAACACAAATCTGTCATGTCGTGGAACATAAGCACTGGTACTTGGAGGTCCGTGTTACTCTGATGCGAGTGAACAAAAATCCGTCATGCCATACCAATATTAAGGGTTCTGCCGGGGAACATAAGCACTGGTACTTAGAGGTTCGTGCTACTCTGCTGCAAGTGAACACAAATCTGTCATGCCATTCCAATATTAAGGGTTCTTCCGGGGAACATAAGAACAAGAAAAGTACTCAGCAGGCTCTGGCATTTGTGAGTAATGCAGCTAGGAGCTTATATACTCATTAGGATTTATACTAGTGAACAATTCATCCAGGAGCTTGAGTTTCAATATAATATGAAGAGAGACATAGGCACTTATCATATTTTTGACATATTCTCCAAATTCCCTATGGAATATATACATATCAATGTCTACTAGATCTGATGCCGGGTCAGGTAGATAGACTTTTACAAATTTAGCCCTGACCTAAAAACCACCATCAATATTAAGTCTCCTGCTTAGCTCATAACAGTGGCATTTTTACGGGGTAAGCATAAGATGGTGACAAACAAGGATAAAAATCAAAATGGCAAGTCATGAAGATATTGATAGGAAAAATTTGGCTAACCTATGGAAGGAGACATGAGGAATCCGTGGTTCTTGTATTGGCGGCTTGGTGTACTTCCGGCTTTTCCATAGGGTGCTGGCATTGGCACTGCCACCTTGGTCACAAAGTACTAACACTTGTGATGAAGGTTCGGCTGCGGAATGCTAATGCTGGCGCTACAACCTTAGCTACAGAATGATGATGATGATGATTGGCTTGACCACGGAACGAGCGGAGATGGCGCTGGAATTTTGGCTATTGATCAGCAGAGATGGCGCTTGGCTCTAGTCCGTGGAGTGGTGGAAACGGCTTCATTCCGCGGAATGGTGGATGTCTTCAGTCCGTGGAATGGTGGATGGTACTGCTTGCTTCAGCTATGGAGCGGTGATGATGGCGCGACAACTTCGACTACAAAGCGTTTATGGTGCTGCGACTTCGACCACGAACTGTTTATGTTGGCTCTACTGGCTTGGTTGCGGATTGCAGGTGCCATGGAGAGTTGGCTTGACTACAGAGTGCTGGTGCCATGGAGTGTTGCAGGTTCGGTCATGGAGCGGAGATATTGTCACACTACTCGTTTGGCTATGGAGCATGAGTATGGTGCGCCTAGTCTTCTATTCCCGTTCATGGAGTAATAATGAATCTTTATTCTGTTCAAACTCTAGAAACTGCGCTCGTATGAAGAGGGATATCAACCCTCTTATATTTTTGTTGTTCATCCGACTCTGTGCTTTTATCTGTAGCATCTGGCTCCTCTTGGTCTTTTGTTAGTGGTGGTAGAGCGAGCATTAATGGCAACAAAGCAATCTCCAATAGTTATAATCAGTAGAAAGGCAAACCAGAAGAACTCAAGGTAGATTCTCTCGCATGTATCCACCCAAAAATACAATTGATCTTCTCCAGAATGTATAATAAGGTTCTGACTCCAGAAGAATGAGTATCTAACCTCTTATGTGTATTTCAAAATTTACCAAACTCAATTGAGTTTCTTGGGATTGATGGATGAAATAATATCAGAGCTTATCTTGGAGATTGTGGTTGCGTTGTTGGTTCCTCCTTGAATTTAGGTTATTTGGTACCTAGACTTTCTGATTACGGTGATGATATGTTGTGGATGCTTGTATGGTCGAAATCTTCCGGAGCCATTAGGTGAAATAGATGAGTTGAGAGGCATTTGTTAGAGAATAGCTCGGTTGAACCCACTAAGCGTTGGTATGTCAAGTTTGGTTGTCATATTTTAGTGAACCAAAACTCATTTAAGAGTCGTTTGATTTAAATATACTAGAGTCAACTTCGTATAGGTTAGCTTAAAAGTATTAGGGTGAGATATTACAAGTATTGTGAAGACCTGAAGAAGTGAAGAAGTACGGAGCTACAACCACAACATCATCCTTCCAGTTGAGGTTAGTGATATTTTACTTGAACTGTTTCATTCCCTAATGTATCTTTCAAGTCGTGCATATTGAAAACATAAAACTGTGAAGCATGAACACTCTAGATAGACATAGTATTAAGGAATACAATATGAAATTTCTTGCTTAACCATTAAACTTTGTATATAAGATATCGACATAATCGTATGAATGCTATTGTGATTATGTATGGGTATGAGGTGAAGATTTCATCCTAGGAAACAATGTTTTTACATGTGTTTTAAGGAAGTAAGTTCATGATATGTGTTGTGAACCGAAAAGGAAATCTCCATGCGTTATTGGGGTTGTTCTTCATTGCAAATCTTATGAACGACCAATATGTGTGATTAGAATAACCGCTCATGACTTGGTTGTGTTCTTGGTAAAACTATTCACATGAGGCCTGACTTATGTATTGGTATGACTTTTATTAGTAAAACCGATCTTAAGTAATCACCTGGGGTATGATCGGGTTTGTGAGTGTTTAACCAAATTTGGGAAAGGGGAACCGATCCTATGAAGAGGTGCAGTACATCACAAGGGGGAACCGATCCTTATATGAGGTGCAGCAAAGTTTATAGAAGAAAGGGGAACCGATCTTATGGACATGTGCAGTGCATACAAGTTAGATACCAAATATATATGGGGAACCGATCCTAGTACCTAGTCAGTCGAATTTTAGTAAGCTAGAGTGACTATGCACAGTACTCACATGGAGGTAGAACCGAAACTTGTTTTGGTAAAACCGTTACACCCATGGTTTGTGATTGAGTGTTACTTGATTAATCACATATTTCTTGAAAGTTAGATGAACCAATTATAAACTTGTTTGGAAGTGTGGTAAATCGGTTTCAAGTGAGTAATTATGAAAAAGGACTTGCAAGAGTAAGTTGTCGACACACTTTGAACACGCGCATTAATGTGTATTCTTTTATTGTTCAAAGATATTCCTTAACAGCTAAGAAGGAAGTAAATCCCAAAATCGAATTTAAATAAGTTAAGAATCTTTTAATTAAGGTTTTTAATAATATATGGAAAATAAGAATTACTACTAATGTGCATTTGCAAGTTAAAGATTTTCTAAGGAGATTTCGATCATTATTTTTGGACAGTGCATTCACAGGAATTATGAAAACCGAATTTGAGTTAATATGGAAAAATATCTTGAGAATATTTTCGGTTTTGGAAATTCCTTGGTGTCCAAACTTCTTTGCCTATAAATACTTTGAGTTTGCATTTTTAGCAAGCTAATCCTTCGTGACAGTAAACTTCCTCTGTTGTACTGTTACAAGTAAAGCCGCCTATCAGAGAGGAGAGTAATCTAATTAGATGAAATCTCTTACGGCCGCTCAATTTAAAGTCTTCTTTGGGATTGAGAAGCTCTTGCGCGTCCCGTTGGTGGGAAACAAGATATTGCAGTTTATCTTTAGTTTTCATATTGATTTGATTGACTAACTGTGGTTGAACTTTGATTTCACCTAGTCGTTTATGCTTGAGAATCTTCTCTTATGATATAAGATTCACTCAAACTAGATCAAAGTTTCGACATGGATCTTTAGATTGTTGTTAGATCTAAAGACGATCTTGTGATAATCCATTGTTAATAGACTTCGTTCAGTGTGTGAATGATCACAATATATTCAAGTAGATGTGTGCAAGTGTTTATTGAAGATCTAAGAAGATTTGAAGACAAAGAAGAGATAGAAGATTTCAGACTTGGTTTTATAATATTTGGTGTGCACAATACTTGTTTTGGTAAAAGAGGATCCAATTAATAATTGGTTTATCCTTGTGGTAGATTGGATTGATTAATTGAGAAGATCGGCATCAACATTGTTCTTTGGATTAAGAGTGTTGATTGGCTTAATCTTAATGATTACCTTTTGGTGATTGAACATAAGATAGATCTTGGAACATGGAAAAGGAGTTTATGTTAAGATAAACAGAAGAGCCTTTGTGCAACTCATATCACTTGGTTGAAGGGAGTTGATACCAAATAGATTTGTTGATCCTTTACTATTTGGAATATGAACCAAAGGAATTGGTCCAAGTACGTGACTTGTTTACAGGTTGGAGGCGTGGGAATACAGACGGAACTAGGTGAACTATAGGTTTAATTGCTTGGTCTCAACTATATGAAGTTGGTTTATTTTGTATAGCGACTTAATCTTGAGAGTATTCAATTCTGGACAAGGTCCTGGGGGTTTTCTGCATTTGCGGTTTCCTCGTTAACAAAATCTTGCTGTGTCATTTACTTTATATTTCTGCATTATAATTGTTTTATTATAATTAAAGTAAATTGCACAAACGTTAATTCCTATTTACTTGATACGTGAGTCCTATTGTGTTTGGTTAAATCTGAACCTTTGTATCAAGTAAACATACTTCGTTGTTGTATTGTCTCGATCTCGTATCCATGGACAATCACACGAAGTGTGAACCGATTAGTTGCATTGTCTCGACTCAGTCCATAGACAATCAATTTCGGAGAAAGGACTTATAGGAAGGAAAAGTTTTATCTTGAGGTATATTTGGGTACCCTCTCCTTTTCAGATTTCTATTGCCGATGTGCTACTATCAAGTCTTAAAGGACTTCATTCCAAGAGACATCCTTTGAACCATCTTCTGAATCTTGGACTATTGCATAGAATGGGATGTGGTATGCAGTCCTCGGCTATGCTTCTGTTAGATCCGATGGCGTGGAAGGATATGTTAATGTATCCCTGTGGCGTACTTTTGGAGTCTTTGATGAAGTGCACGGCTTCATGTTGAGAAATTCCTACGGCTCATAAAGTTCTATTGCATTTGCTGGTAAAGTGGTTGACGAATTGATGAAGGCGGCAATCTTTTGGATTCGTCATTTTTTGATCAGTGGGCGGGAGTCGCACTTGATAGATCTTCATTGTACCCAACTTCTATCATCCCATGCACCCCTTCCATAGGAAATTAGAAATCTAGAAACACCGAATTTGGATTTGTCGGCGATGCGCATCTTCATGCAGGCCTTGGGTAGATGGTGTTGAGTTCTGAGTAGGTGATGCGGCAAACATGGTGTAGTTGGTATGCATGGATTGCTGAGGCGCGACTTTCCTTTTTAATTTTTCACTAATAGCAATGCTTATGAATGGATGAGCCAAACAATGCTTGTTGGTCAGGCTCCTTCCATACAAGGAGGTGGTGATATCCTTGCACTACATATTTGAAGAGCGGTGACCTTGTTACGTTCATGACTTATTGGTTGGTTATCCCTTCTGAGTTGAAAGGTTCTCGAAAATGAAGGGATTCTGTGTGTTGAGCCTCAGTCCCCAAGTGTGGTTCTATCTTGTATGATCGGTGAGTTAACCATGATAAAGATATCATCTTGCATCCGTATTGGTGACTCTATTACTTTTTCCATGTGAAACTAAAATATGGAGAAGTACGAATTACTTTTGTAGTGATTGTTGCTATGGTAAATCTCTGGCTGGTATCAACAAACAAAAAACAACATTTCTTGGCAGCAACTGTAATCATAAGAGATTGCGTTTTCGTAGGAACAAAAGCAAGTTGGTAGGTGCTTGGATGGATACGGTCACGTTCCTTGACAGGGAGAAGTGGTGACTACGGGTACAGATCTTGGAGAGGAAGAGTGATGGCTACTGGATCTTGAAAGGAATGTGCGGAAGCTACGAGCACGAACCTTGGATGACCACTGACATGAATATTGATGGGCTTTGATAACTTACGTATGTGAGTTTATTCCCCATTTTCTTATATTTATTTTCGGTGAAGCGACGGCTTCGGGAGAGAACGTCGAAGCGGATCCAGGAGCGAAATGTTGAAGCGGTTCCTGGAGCAAAATGTTGAAACGGATTCTGGAGCGAACGCTGAAGCGGCTGCTGGAGAGAAACGTTGAAGCGGCTACTAGAGAAAAATGTTGAAGCGGAGTGGCTTTTAGAGATAAACGTTAAAGCGGAGCGGCTTCGGGAGAGAAACGTTGAAGAGGCTTCTGGAGCGAAACATTGAAGCAGAGCGGCTTCTGGAGAGAATATTGAAGTGGCTACTTCTGAGTTGTGTCCATGTCCGTATAAGTATTGGAAAGAATTTCCTGTCTCTCCATCAAATCGATAATGGTAATGGGAAAGATTGGTTTCCTCTGGCTTCCCCAGCCTCGCGTCCTCACAAAGAAGTGGTGGCAGCCCTGGTAATGATTGTAGGCGTCATGCTCGAAGTAATATTAGGAGTAGCGGAGGCTCTGGCTCCTGGACTCGAGAAGTCCCCAATCGTCCTTTATTGTCTATATAACATCTTTATGCCGATCCGCAAAAAGATGGAGGATCTCCAGTTCCCAGGTGCAATTCCCCTGAATCTATCTTTTCTTGGACGATGAATTTCAGAGCATTGCATTCACTGGTAGGATGATTGACGAACCTGTGATAATGGCAATACTTGGTATTTTCCATTTGTTCTTCAGTTGGTAGGCACCTAACAGGAGGTAGTTTTATGGAATCGTATTGAATCCATACTTCTAGGAGTTCGATTATTTTCTCGATCAGGAACTGAAAGTTTGGAGCATCATATCCATTTTTTTGTTGTTGTACATGAACCTTAGCCGCGACCTTCTAGGGTGAAGCTATCTGATGCGCTGGTGCCACACGTTTGGGTTGTTGTTTCGCTGCTGGATTTTTTCTCTTTCTTCCTTCATTAACGATTGACTAGAGGCACTTGCTTCTTCATTAGAAAGATATCTGCTTTCTTGAAAGTCTTAACGAGCTTTTTTATTCTGGAATGGTTCGGATCGACTGAATAAAACAGTAGCGGATCTCTTAGCAACTTCTGATGCAATATGGGAATTGATATTTTCCAGGAAGGATGCACATAACGAAATCACCTTTTCATTGCAAGGACTCTGATGAGAACGTGATGAATCCCACGAGTCTTTTTTCTGATCTGGTGGAAACATCTTTTGATCTTCATGAGAAGACAAGTGAGCTTGGTAGATACCTTTCCATTCAACATGACCATAGGCTTCATCCTCCTCAATAGGAGTAGGAATATGAATCTTGGAAAAGGGACTACCACCATCAGCATTGATTCAAAATGAATGGTTGATAGCGTTTCCTACCGAATGAATACGTGTTGGTTCCTTTGACAATTGATCCGTGAACACTTTTAGTTGCATAAATACTCCGTCCTGCGTCTTGACAATAGTGGCTTGATTCTCGACAATATCATTCAGGAGTTTTTCCGAATTGGTTACATATGTTGACCCTTCCGACTTATGGATTTTTTCTTAATTGATCTTATTCAGGTTGCAAAATAAAAAAAAGAATACTGCTACTCCTTCTTCAAGACTTCCTCCTGTTGGTGACAAACTCTTGACTGCATCACATTGAGGGGAATTCATTGATCCGGGAATGCTCAAGATCCGTGTACGGAATGATTCTCAACCACCACCGGAACCAAATGATTCGGATGAAACTCCAGATGAAGACTAATCAATTCCATCTTGCAGAAGAGGTGATGATGATGATATTTTTGAAAGAACTCTGGCTGCTAGAGGAGGCAACAATGATGATGATGATGGTGATCAAGACATTCCACTTATTGGAGGAGGTAATGATGATGATGGTGGTAATGGTAATGGAGATAAAGATAAGGGAAGAGAAGATGGAATTGTTGAAGAGGAAGAAGAAGAAGAAGAAGTTCGGGAACAAACCCAAGCTGCAAGTACTAGTGAAACCAGAAACAAGAATAGGGTTATCACTAAAACAGCTGATTCCCACATGCCTCCCCCTCACTTGAAGGTTAAACTGAAACCAGGTGAGGATCTGAAAGGGACCCAGAATATGGTGGAGATGTTCTTTTTGGATACAAAGACTCATGGGCATGTGAAATCCAAAAAAACTGTCGTAAGTAATCTCAATCCGTCTTTGTTTTTTATCTATCTGTATCTATCTTAAATTTGCGTCAAGTGTTTGTATTTATTTTCATTTTGTGTTTTTGGCATTTAGGATCACAAGCATGCCATCCGTCTCTTGAAGCGCCAAGCTTCATGTTCAGTGACTAAGAACTGGGAACTTGAGAAGGAATGTGACGAGGTGCAAGCGATTATCAAGAACTCCGGGTTGTGTCATGCGGTGGAGAGTTCAAATATTGAGTATGATAGAGTTACCATATCTGCATTCTATGAGAGGTTCTACGGAGAGAATGATACAATGTTATTCTCATTCGGTGAGATGGCGATAACTCCCGATGATGCTCATCAAATTCTAGGCCTCGAGGTTGAGGGAATACCAATCAGTGAGGGCTTTAATTATAGCATTTCTTTGGAGGATATCTTCAAATTGACCAAAACTTTGTTCGGTTGGGATCATATTAAGATGAAGTTTATGCTTGTAATGAAGGATGGTCATCTAAGCAAGAAGTTTAATATAAAGAAGTTGAGGGACACATTATCCGAGACCAAGTAAATCTATGATAAGTAAGGAAGGAATCAATGCTACCGCGTCAGCTTATTTTCTATACATCCTGGGCAAATGTATCTTCCTCGACAGTTCCGGAAGCTTGGTCGATGCCAGGTATATGCAACTATTGGATCCCTTAGATCATATGCATGAGTATTCTTGGGGTACTGCAGTGGTTTCCTTATTGAACAATGAGTTGACAAAGGCTTCAAGGGCACTCACTACGCAAGTTAACAGAAATATATGTCTCTTCCAGGTAATTTTATTGTGTAAATCATTTATATTTGCAAAATGCTTATAATGTAAGTTCTTCCTAAACTTTGTGTTTGCATAGGTTTGGATATATGACCACTTCCCTACTTTAGTGAAAGCCAACTCCTACGTCAAAGTTAATGAGAATGTTGCGATCGATAATCCAAGAGGACAAAGATATAGTTTTAAGGGTGCTCAGGATAAGGATATACCGCAACAACTTATCAACGTGTGAATTTCCTTGGATAAATTGATTTTGGATGAGGTAATATTTGATCCGTATCAAGATGCTATAAATCAAGGTTTAATCCAAAGGAGAGATGATGTTGCATTATACTACGGTCCCTTGTTGTTCTCTCATGGATTTTTAATATACGATCCACATCGGGTAATGCGACAATTGGGTTATGTCCAAGAAGAACCCAATTTCGATGCTGAGCCGTTCTTTAAAGTGGTAAGGGAGGAGTGCACCACATCCCAAAAAGTTATTGACGTCTATTACGCTCCAGCGCCAGTTATCGATCATTGGAACGGAAGATGTGACCGTAAAGTCGATACGAGTCTTTTGAACGAGGTGACCAAAGGTCATGAATCTTAGGAGAAATACATGACGTGGTACTTGGGATGGGATCGTCTTACTTTGATTAGGGAACAGATTGTTGAGCAATTGGATCATAAGAGGATGCAGCGAAAGACCCAGTTGAAAGTCTTAAGTTCTTTGTAAGTATTTTAGAGTTATTCTTACTGTTTTAAGATTACATTATCGAATCATTCTATTAATTGTTTGTTGTTTAATTGAAAATATAAGGAGCATTTGAAGACCTTTGTGAAGGTGTTGTGTTGCACGAGAGACAGAGGAGAGCCTTTGTCGATTGAAGAGCAAACCAAGCACATTCACTATGCTAGCAATGTTGACAATGAGGATGCCTGTGAATTTTTCAAGCAAGTTGATGCTGAAGTAAAGAGGGAAGAAAAATCCAGGAGGGAAGCACAAGCCAAGGTGAATGCTGAAAAAAAGAGGGCTCATTCACGTGGTGATGGTAGTGGTAGTGGTAGTGATAATGCTAAATGGGGTTGTGGTCGTGGTCGTGGTGGTAAATAAATGCATTTTTAGTTTATTTCTTTATGTTGTGGTAGAAAAATATTAAGGTTAATTGTTGGACATATGTTGTTTTTTTTAAGGTTTATGGGACATGTTTTCGTATTTGGACAAAAAATATTGGATTTCTAGTTGTTGAATGAATGGTTTGTTTAGCTATGTAAAGTTTCAATAATTACGCCGGAAGGGTTTTGTTGAATTACATTGCCGACTAAACCAGGGCCGGCAAGGTTATGAACCGCCTGACTGTCATCCCTGATAACTTCAATAGTATAGTTACCAGGGTCGGCAAGGTAAGCAAACTAATACCTAGCCGACTATTATACAGCCGGCAAGGTACTAAATTATCGACCATGCCGACTATGTGTTGCAGAAAATACCTTCTCCTGATGCCTAAAATCATAATAAGGTCGGTATGGTTATAAATCACGATCTTGCCGACTATATAACAGCCGACACGCTAATGACCAAATACCTTCCCGACTGTTATACAGAAGAAAATGAACTCCTGATGCCTAAAATCATAATAAGGTCGGCAGGGTAAGAAAATTACAACCCTGCCGGACAAACTTAGTTGGCATGTTTGGGAAACAAAAACCTAGCTGGTGATTTCAAAATTCAAATTTTTGCAAGTACAAGTGCATTGATTGACTACCGTAACGGCCAAATTTGGGTATTATCCTATAAATACACTAGTTCTGTACAACAACAACACAAACCTATTTGCATATACTCTCCAAAGCTCATATCATCATATACTTCATCTAACTCTCCCAATACCTCTACAAACAACAATGGCATCATTTGATTCAAATGAAGATTTGGCAATCACCAAATCTTGTATGTGGAAACTCGAGTTAGAAGGCAGTCCTCCGTAAGGGTGGATGCCGTAACCTTTTGGGCTAAGGTATACAACAAATACTGGCAAGAGTTTGGGAATCCTAATGGAAGAAGTGTTCAACAAATTCATGATAGGCACCTAGTCATCGAAAATGCGATACTTGTTTTTTAGCTATCCAAAAACCGATTTTGAACGCTAGCCACTTTGGATTGTCTATTGAACAACTTTTAAGTATTTTTGTGGTTTATTTTACGTGATACATGTTGTTTGATCTTCCTATTAAACACCACTAACAAAGTAAGTTTATGTTTTGCTTTTGTAGAATGAAGTCGTCAAAGTGCGCTACTTTGAGGAAAAGGGGGAAGCATTCACATTCGATGCAAGATATCAATTCATGGTATCCAAAATTTCCGAGTATGCACCGGACTTCATGTCGGATGAATGAGACTCGGATTCCTTTGGCGAAGATTGATGATTTTAGTTAGGTTTAGTGGGTAGATCTCTATGTAAACCCTCACAATACTATTAATCGTCCACTAGGGTTGCCTAGGGGTTCAAAGGATTGATGCACATGCTAAGTGCATTCGTTATTCCGCCGACAAGGATTTATATTTTATGTTTCAATCAATGTAGTAACCAAAATTGCATTAATAAAGTGAATTACATCTTCCCATATTCTGTTTTCTGTTGGGTATAACTACAGGTCGGAAAGGTTACATTTCCAACTTTTCAACATCCGGAAAAGTTGGCATGCCGACTATAAGTCATCCGGCAATGTTAGAAATTATTTGCATGCCGACCATAAGATAGCTGGCCCAAGATAATCGACATATTCTTCATTCAAAGACCCTTCCGACCTACAAATAGTCGGCTTTTTCTTCATCCGCGGACCATGCAGGCTAGACTTAGTCGGTACCTTATTCATACGTCAACCATGCCGGCGGAACTTAGTCGTCACCTAACTCAAATGTCGACCTTTCCGACTTTTCACATTTTCAAAACCAAAATTTTTGATCAAAATCGAACTCATAAGAAAGACAAAAGGTTTAATCTACTGAATTCATAATTTCAAAATTTGAATATAAACTCAATTAATTAACCTAATCATAAATTTTAGTGTTAATTAAACAAGGGTATATTAGCCATTTAGAAAATACATGGTTAAGGGGTGACATATTTTACTTCTTAATGACCCAGGTTTTGTCTCATTAGGTATACCCAATTAATCTGGGTATACCCCATTCAAGCGTGGCTAAAATTGACAAAGGGGGAGATTGTTAGAGTAATGCTCGGTCGAACTCGCAAGTGCTATCTCAAGCTTGTTGTCAATTTTAGTTTCCAAAAATATAATTCTTGATTTCTAGTCTACTTATAGCTAAGTCTCATATTAGGATAGAAAGTGTAGTTAAGCATTAAACTTCACGTCTTTCATTGATTGAAGACGAAGAACTACTAAGGGGAGCTTATGGAACTTCATCAACCAAAGGTATATGGAGACTTGAACTCATCTATCACTCAAAAGTCTATCTACTCTATCTCCTATTTGATAAAAAATTCGTATATCAATATAGACTTCGATTATACACATTTGAGATTTCGAGTTGAGTTTAGCTCGCTTACATATTTCTCGAAATATGTGTTGGTAATCTTTCGCTTTAACAAAGTTCATCTTATGTTCTTAACGAAAGTCAAAAGATGATCATGTGAAAATCGTCTTGTAACATCTTACATGATTTGTGTAAGACAGTTATTTGATGTAGACTCGGAATGTTTCGTATTTATCATTCGATCACTTGAAAATTTCTTTGAAGCTAATAGTTTGTGTGAGACAGTTATTGTCGTATTCCGAGAATATTTCAATGATTGAAATGGGAGTTTAGAACAAATAACCATGATTGGATATAGCACAATATTCGTAATTGTATGCTATTTGGTGCAAGATATTCCAAGTCCGGGAACCATGGTACGCATACCCGTTTGCGTACTGGTTGGTTATTGAAAGTCCGGGAACTAAGTATGCATACCAGTATGCGTACTGGCGCGAGTTTCTAGTTCAGGAAATTCAACTGAGTGAATCAAAATTGATTTTGCTTCAATTGTGTCTTATATACTTCTATGAGAATATAAACAATTGAACAACTCTAGAACTAGTCATTTTAACTAGTTATGGTTAAGATGAATAAGGTTGATATGAAAGTGTACATATGGCTAACTTCGGTTAACTATTGTTGAGACAACAAGGTGTACACGTTTAGGTACGGTTACTCATATCTAAATGAAGTCACTTTTTATTTGTGTGAAACAAGCTAAGTTCGATCTAACGGTTGAAATATATTAGCTTGAGTCTAATCGGGTTATCATCTAACGGTAAATATTGAATGCTTTGTTACCAAGGTAACATTGATTCCAAACCATGATTTGAAGAGTATATAAAGGAGAACTTTAGCAACTGGGAAACCTAATCCCCACACCTCATGTGTGATACTAGTTTCGATGAGATTATATTCTCCTTTAACCTTAGGTTTTTCAGGAAACCCTGTAGGTTAACGACTTAAAGACTTCATTAGGATTGTGAAACCAGACCCAATTTTTTTCTCTATAGTTGCATGTTCTGATCTTGCTGTTTTCTATCGTATTGAGTACTATCTTCTCTAAGATTTTCTCGAGATTTATTATCTGATAGGTAACATAAAAAGTAGGCACAAACATCTTCGTCTCATCATTTGTGAATCCACAATATCTTATTTCTCTACCATACAATTAAGATTATTGTGAGGTGATTGATATTTATAGGATGTTCTTCGGGAATATAAGTATGGTATATCAATTGGTTCCTGATCAGCTTGATTTATCAAAAGACGGAACAAAACTTCTAGGTATTTCTGTGGGAGATAAATTTATCTATTCAATAAACTTTTATGTGTGAAACATATTGGTTTATCAAGTCTTCGAATTTGGGTCGTAACAACTCCTAGTTGTGGGTGAGATCAGCTAAGGGAATCAAGTACGCAGTAACTTGTTAAGATTCAGAAGTGTAAGGAACGCGACTGTACCTTGATCAATGTGAGACTGGTTAGGGATCAACTACATTCCAGTCCGAATATAACTTGGAGTAGGCTAGTGTTTGTAGCGGCTTAATAAAGTATGGTGTTCAAATCTGGACTAGGTCCCGAGGTTTTTCTACATTTGCAGTTTTCTCGTTAACAAAATTTCTGGTATCTGTGTTATTTCTTTTCCGCATTATATTTGTTTATATAATTGAAATATCACAGGTTATGCGTGGTTCAATTAATTTGATATAAATTGATTGACACTTGAACATTGGTCTTTGGTACCATTCAAGTTATTTCACATAATAATCAGGTTTACGGATTTTTGATTTGTTGATTGCATTGTGAAACAGAGATAAAACTCTTGGATATATTTCCATTGATTGAGTCTGACTGTCTAGTTGATTCTCTTGGAATTATATTGGAGTTTGTCCATACAGATTTCTAAGTAAAATATTGGGTGTGGTTGTTATACCCCCGCCTTTTCAATTAGTATCAGAGCAGGCAAACACGTTTAATACCTCATAAGTCTGTGTTTGTAGTGATCTGACAATATGGACATAAGTGCTATCTCTATAAACGTACCACCAGTCTTCGATGGCTTGAACTACTTATGATGGAAAATTGCTATGCGTTTCTTTCTTCAAGCGCGTGATTTTTAATCATGGGTTTATGTTGTTAAGGGTTATGATCCTCCAATGGTTAAAGTAGACGGTGTTTCTATTGCAAAGGATATTGGTAGATATGAACCTAACGAGATTCTTGATGCAAACCAAAATTATGATGGTTTAATTGTTATCATTCATTCCATTACCCCAGATCTTCATCACCATGTGATTACGTGCACTATGTCTATAAATGTGCGGAATATCTTAGAAACTGTATTCGAAGGGAATACCACTGAAAAGGGAGCTAGGCTTTAAAGCCTAAATTTTGATTGGGAAAACCTTTGTATGGATGATGAAGATTCATTTGATGAATGCATCTTTTGCATTGGGTAAGACTATTCCTTAAAAGGACATTGTGATGAAAATTCTCAGATCGTTGCCAGCCAAATACGATTCTAAGAAACATGTCATCGTTAAAGGAAATAACCTTAATACTTTATCCAGAAATACTCTGGTTTGGAAGTTAAAGATCTTTGATTATGAGCATACATCCAAATTGGAAAGGATATTGCTTTCAAAGCACAAAAGAACACTAAATTACTTGATAAAAGTAAAAGTGTTGGCATATCTGAAGATGATCCTTCTGAGACTGATTCATCAGATGAAGATCTTTACAAGTCAGTCTCTTTGATCACAAGACAGTTTAGAGATCTTGTTTTGAAGAGAAGTAAACGGTTCACTAGAGATAAACCTAAGTCATCAGTTAAACCTCATAATCGTGTTCCTCCTAAAAACAGGGATACTGACGATACTGATAACGAGGATATGCAACAATGCTTCAAGTGTAAAGATTTTGTTCATTTCGCAAATGAGTGTTCGAATCGGAGAAAATACACTGGAAACAAAGGTCTTGCTACAACTACTAATGAAATATCTGATCACTATAATTCTATTGAAGAAGAAAAATAAAGTGTTGCACTCCTCTATGAAAATATTGATTTTGATAATTGTAGCGATATTTACATCAACCTCGATATTCTTCTGGGAGAAACTTCAACCACTCTGGAAGATAAAATGGATTTCTCTTTGTCTATTGGAAATTATGTTTCTAAATTTACAGGTTCTACCATTTTTCTAGCAGCCTGCACAACTATGGCATCTGAACCATCCTCTCTATTGACATGCTCTTATTGTACTATCAAGGGTCATGTACTCTCCAACTGTTGCAAGTACAAACATAAGATAAGATATGTCAATAAACTCTAACGAAGAGCAAATCGGTTAGAAAACAAGCTCAAACTTTTTCAGAAGTCGTCTGAGTTATGTAAAATTATCTCTTCTCCGAAGAAGTTAATTTTCAAAGATAAGAGTAGACCTCTAGAGAAAATAGTACGATATAAACAGTCTGTTAAACAAGGTTTTAATAATTCCGTTCAAGAAGGTTATGGTGGACATATTATAGTTCACCCCAGCACAACTTAAATGTATTGGATGTGTATCTTATCTCATGTGCCTGATTCAAAAGAGATAAGGGTTCACACACTTCAGGCTTTAGGAAAAGAGAAAAAAAAATTGTTGTCTTGTCTTTTTTTTTTTTTTTTGCCTTTTTGGAATTCTTCCATCTTTTCATATCTTATTGATATTGAAAGGGATTTCTCTGTTTGATCAATAAAAGAGGGTTAAAATCGATAATTTTGCCTTTTTTAAGATTGTGAGTTATGCGTACGTGAATTCCTTTTGTGTATAAACGTTCCGTAACCATACATTCCTTTTTTTTTTCTTCTATGAAAACTCTTTTTTTATCACAAGATTGCTTGTTGCGCCTGATTTGTGAATTCCTCTCACAATCTCATACTAGTATGGAGAATCCAAGCATTATGTCTTCTGATGGAAAATATGTTAACATAATTGTTAAGCCATCAATCATGAAGGAAAAAGATAAATCTCTTGTTCCTTAAACTTTAAAAAGAAAAAGGAGAAATGTAAGGAAACCAAGAAATATTCCTTCTAATCTACAGAAGTTTTCTGGAGTTCTTGAAGAGTTGAAGGAAACAAGAAAGGAGATTCATCAAATAAAGGATATTGTCTTGAGGACTCTCGAAATTCAGAAGGCCCTGGATCAGCATCAGTCTCGAATGTTTGTTGGAATTGACATTTTTCTTCATGAACCTTATGTTCCTACGTCTATTGACGATAAATATTTTGGGGACGATAATGAATTTCTTAGAGGCCTTAGAAATAGCCATTATTGTAAGCACACATAGCTATTGCCAAATATTTTCATCTTGCAATGTTTTTAGATTTTATTTATTTAACTTCTAAAGTTTGTTTGGAAGATGATTTTGCAGTATTAATCTTTATTGGTTTTATATATTGCAAAAAATTTATGGGATATGTGTGTTTGCGTCCGTGAACTATGATTATACCATACATGTCAAAAGTTAAGCCTATTATATGTCTTTATGAAAATATTGATGAAAAATAAAATTGATTGAAGACGAAGAATTACTAAGGGGATCTTGTGGAACTTCATCAACATAATGTATGTGGAGACTTGAGATCATCTATCACTCAAAAGTCTATCTACTTTATCTTCTATTTGAGACAAAGGTCGTATAACTATATAGACTTCGATTATGCACATTTGATATCTCGAGTTGAGTTTAACTCGCTTACATATTTATCGAAATATGTGTTGGTAAGGTTTCGCTTTAACTAAGTTCATCTTACATGATTTGTGTGAGACAGTCATTTGATGTAAACTCGGAATGTTTCGTATTGATCATTCGATCACTTGAAAATTGCTTTGAAGCTAATAGTTTGTGTGAGACAGCCACTTTCGTCTTCAAAGAATGTTTCAATGGTTGAAATGGGAGTTTAGAACAAATAACCATGATTGGATATACAAAAGTATGCGTACTTGTATGCTATTTTGAGCAAGATATTGCAAGTTCGGGAACCATGGTGTGCATACCCGTATGCGTACTGGTTGGTTATTGAAAGTCCGGGAACTAAGTACACATACCGGTATGCAACCTGGCCTGAGTTTCTATTTCCGAAAATTCAACTGAGTTTTGGAAGGTATCCTAAACTTGGTCCGACCACTTAGGTATGCGTACCCGTTTGTATACTTGAGTAGCTTATGTTCTAAAATCGGTTTGTTCATGGACTAATACATTTATATAATAAGGAATGCAATATTTTGCAAACCGTGACTATAATGTTCATGAATTGATTCGATTGAATCAAAAGCGATTTTTCTTCAATTGTGTCTTATATACTTCTATGAGAATATAAACAATTGAACATCTTTAGAACTAGTTTTATTTGAGTCATTTGAACTAGTTATGGTTAAGATGAATAAGGTTGATATAAATGTGTTCATATGGCTAACTTCAATTAACTATTGTTGAGCCAACAAGGTGTACACATTTAGGTACGGTTACTCATATCTAAACGAAGTCACTTTTCATTTTTGTGTAACAATCTAAGTTCGATCTAACGGTTGAAAGATATTAGTTTGAGTATAATAAGGTTTTCATCTAATGGTGAATTTTGAATGCTTTGTTACCAAGGTAATATTGATTGCAAACCCTGATTGGAAGACTATATAAAAAAGAACTCTAGGAACTCGGAAACTGAATCCCCACACCTTTTGTGTGATACTAGTTGCAACTAGAGTCGATTCTCCTTTAACCTTAGGTTTTTCAGGAAACCCTGTAGGTTAACGAATTGAAAACTTCATTGGAATTATGAAGCTAAACCAAACTATTTTCTTTGTAATTGAGTGTTCTGATCTTGTTATTTTCTATCGTATTGAGTATTATCTTCTCTAATATTTTCTTGAGATTTATTCTCCGATAGGTAAGATAAAAAGTAGTCACAAATATCTTTGTATCATCGTTTGTGAATCCACAATATATTGTTTCACTACCATACGATTAAGATTATTGTGAGGTCACTGATATTTATAGGTTGTTCGTCGGGAATATAAGTTTGATATATCAATTGGTTCCTATTGACCTTGATTTATTAAAAGACGGAACAAAACTTCTAGGTTTATCTGTGGGAGACAAATTTATCCATTCAATAGACTTTTATGTATGATATAGATTGTTTTATCAAGTCTCTGACTTTGGTCACATAAACTCTTAGTTGTGGGTGAGATAAGGTAAGGAAATCAAGTGCGCAAAGTCCTACTGGGATTCAGAGGCGTAAGGAACGCGACTGTACCTTGATCAGTGTGAGACTGGTTAGGGATCAACTACATTCCAGTCCGAATTTAACTTGGAGTAGGATAGTGTCTGTAGCGGCTTAATAAAGTATGGTGTTCAAATCTGGACTAGGTCCCGGGGGTTTTCTGCATTTGAGGTTTCCTCATTAACAAAATATCTGGTGTTTGTGTTATTTCTTTTCCGCATTATATTTTTTATATAATTAAAATATCACATGTTGTACATAGTTCAATCAATTAAATACTCCAACCTTTGGTTGTTGATATTAATTTATAGAAACTTGAACATCGGGTCTTTGGTACTGTTCAATTTGTTTCACATAATAATCAGGCTTGCATATTTCTATCCGTTTGATTTGCTGATTGCATTGTGAAACAGAGATACAACTCTTGAATATATTTCCATTGATTGAGTCTGACTGTCTAATTGATTCTCATGGAATTATATTGGAGATTGTCCATACAGATTGCTAAGACAAATATTGGGTGTGGTTGTTAGACCTCCGCCTTTTCAAAAAGGAATTACACAAGATAGCTGAAATTTTGTTAACAAAAAAATCGCAAAATCATAAAACCCCGGGACCTCGTCCAAATTGAACACCACACTATATCAATATGCTATAGACATTAGCCTACTTTCATACTTCGGATTGGAATTTATTTGAGACTGAATCCACCCTCAAAATATTCAGTCACAATCGCGCTACTTATGTCTCTTGGAACTCGCAAGGTTCTATGCACTTGATTCCCTTAGCTGATGTCCTTTACATCCTAAGAGTTGCTTCATCTGAAGTGAAGAATTTTGATATCAATCTTCTTCTAACAGATAAGCCTATTTGATTTCCGTTTAGATCAAAGATCAAGGTGTCAAAATTTGTTTTCAATGGACAAGGATAAAAAATCTCACAAATACGGAACTTACATCTCCCAAAGATCAGCCTAGATTCTTAACCACCTCTAAAGAACAATCTTCGAAAGATTAAATAAGATCCATCTTTAGATATCTATCTCGAGGAATCACAAAGTATAAGACGAAGAGAACTTTGTGATTATTATCAATCTTGCCTAAAAGAGACTACAAAAACCTTGATAACAAAAAAGTAAGATCAGAATACATGAACTATCAAGGTAAAGAAAGTCGGACCTGTCTTCATGAATCCCTAAAGTGAAATGTTTTAGTCGTAGACCTCATAACATTTCACATAGGAGACCTTGGTCAATAAAGGACGACTCTAGAATCAACTAGGAAACAAAGTGTCAAGATGGATTTTTCTAGTTGTTAGAGATGCTCTATTTATAGTTTTCAAAGACCAGGGTTAGCTTAGAATTCAAGCTAAGATAACTTGAGAATCAAGAAAAACACTTTAGTCCTTCAAAATACAATAGAAGACGATACACATGGGTTCAGTTACGAACCGTGTATAATGACTGTTCCGTTTGGAAAGTTAGCCAAAGATCTTAAAGCCATTTGATGTTCATTTAACCACCTAAGAAATTAATCATGATACAAACACATAAGAGTCTAAGTAATCAATGAAGTCTTAAAAGTGTTTAAGACAGTTCTAGCAATGCTAAATATATTAAAATAATAAGTCTTTAAGCATATGCTAAATATTAGGGTTGCTCGTTCTTGAAGTATAATTGCACGTAATTGTTTTAGAATACCTTGATGATCAAGCGATTTTATCTTCTATTATCATTTTTTTTTGAAGCACGAGAAAACAAAAAAATAGACTAAAGAGATATGACACGTGGGTATTTGGTACCCACAGAGTCATTAAATAGAGTTTGGATAATAAAATGTGGAAAAATCTGGTCCCATACTGAAGTTGATAGGTTTCCTGCTTGACTTGCGTCCGCCACATAGTTTTCCAGACCATCTGCTGCTTGATTACCTTCTCTATAGTTGTGTTGAATTGTGCATTGAGGATTTGTTGCATTCTTTGTTTTATTTCTGCAACATACCACAGAGCTTCCAGTTCTTTCTAAACGAATCGCATCAAATTTTCTGAGTCTGTCTCAAATATGACTTTTATCCATTGTCTCTCCATTGTTGTCCGTGAAGCTAGCAGAATCTCCCACGTTTCAGCTATTAGCGTCATAGTGATACCTAGAGGTTGCATTAGAGCCATTATAGTTTGAGCCGTTAAATACCTGCAAATAAAACCTGCTCTCCGCCATTCCCGGATGTCCTCTAGCATCTCCAGTAGTGTTGATCTTTATAAAATCCGGATCTGGTCTGGTCCATCCTGTTAATATCGTTGGTGTTTCTCTGGTATTTGTTGGGAGTGCTCTGAATGGTGTATCCTCGGGTAAAACTTGTTTTTCCCATTCGAACTCTTGTTTTTGTTGTAGGGTAAGTGCCTCTATTATCAATTGATATTTAGCTCTCCAATTAATTTTATTCATAATTATTTACCATGCCTCATTGTTAAGTCCTTATATACACTTGTTGTTTCTAAAATGGGTAAAATAGGAAATAATTGCTTCCAACTTAATCTGGAAATGCTTTACGATTCACATCCCTAAAAAAGTCTCAAAAAATCTTCATAATTAACGAAAATTCCTGGGTGAAAAAGACATATAAAATTTGATACTGTTTAAATGGACGAGAATTTAAAAATAGACAGGATGTATACAGTTTCATCGTACCCATTTTCAAATACTTTTTATTATTTTTAACTTGGATGCATCCAGTTTCATCCTCACTATTTTTTTAAGTTTAAGCAAGGATAAATCCAATTTTATTCTTGCTATTTTTTTGGAACGCGTAATTGGGGGATATGGAAACTAATTGGGGGATATGAATTACTTCCCCCAACCAAAGTTGGCTGTTAAGGGGTGCAAAAATACTAAAACACCCTTAGATTAATTAAAAACATTATGAAAAAACTGTTATGCCCTTTCCCCTAAAACATAAAAATCAAATAACCAAATTGATATATCCCCCAATTCCCATTTGTACCGGCACAGTTAGGGTTAGGTTTTGAATATTTTTTTTCCTTCATCTTCTTCATCCTCGTTCATTCTTCATCGACGATTAATCGTTGAATCAAAAATTTCTTCATTGACTAACCTACCATAACCATGCCTCCGAGAACCAAATCAAAAGAAAAAGCGAGAACCAAATCGATTGCTCAACAAACACATGAACAAATAATCGAGAACATTGCTCACCAACTAGAAGAGGACGAAGCAGCAAACTCGGATGATCAACCAATCATGGCTTCTCTGAGAAGGTAAGTGATTTTTGAACTCATTTATGATTGTTTTAATCGATTTGTAGCCATGGGTTTAGGTTAGAATCGCCAACAATAGTTGAAACTGTACAGTTACAGAGAGTACCAGCATTGGATCTTGGTTTGAATACCAAGCCGTTTTAGGTACCGGCATAGAATTTGGGTCGAATACCATACCGGTTTAACTTCCTGAAACTGATTTTTTTTTACCGGCATACAATTATGGTTGAATACCATACCGGGTTTGAATTCTGAAACTTAATTTCTAGAACCGGCATACGAATTGGGTTGAAGCCTATGCCGGAAGTCAACTAAAAACACACAGGAACCATTTCTTGTACCGGCATTGTATATAGGTTTATTGAATGCCGGTACTTAAAAACCAGCACGGGCTACTTCCGTTCGCATATGCCGGTAGTACACTTAAAACATACATGAACATCACTGAAATTGTGCTCAATACCGGGACACAATTTAGGTTCCGTAGGATGCCGGTACAACGATACCGACATTGGTTTGTTTAAGAGTTTGCATGCCGGTTCCTAAACTGCCATGACTTTTCTTATGTTTGTTATGTTTGCTTATGTTATAGGTCAAAAGCCAAAGAAGCGAAGAAAAATAAAGGTCCTATTCTCAATAAGAGAAGGAGGAAGGCCGGTCTTGATACCCGAGGTCCTATTCTCACTAGGTGAAAGTATTGTATGGTATGTTACCCGAGGAATTTTATAGTATTCCGACGTATCCCGATGGAGCGGTTTGGAGATTGGTTGATCGTTGTATGTCACAATCTAAGGAATGAATGAAAAGAAAATTGGATAAGTTCAAAACCGGCATTGTCGATAAGTTAAGTAAACTGCCGGGATTGATAACCGGCATACATATTAATTGACTCTCTATGCCAGTATTAAAACCGGCATTCAAAGATTTTCAGTTTCCATTCCGGGATAAGGTTCCGGCATAATAAGTTCAAAGAAAGGAATGTCGGTTTTTAAGTTCAAAATATCATTAACTTCTGTATGTTTTTAATGTACAACCAACATCCTCGAAATTTAAGTTTCCATGCCGGTATCATAAACCGGCATTGTATGTCATGTACTCATACTTCCAGTTTGAATATTCCATTGAATATTCGGTGGTGGGTAAAAAGTATAAATGTGTACCGGCATGCAATCTTGGTTTGAATACCACGCGGTTTGTTCTTGAACAGTTGGGAATTTTGTCCCGAAGCATATAAATTTGTATGAATACAGTGCCGGTTATAGAGGTTTCGGTGTAGTATTCATACAACGAGCATGCCGGTACTAAGGTTTTTCAGACAGAAATGGCGGTTTCAAAAAAAAAAAAAAAAAAATTTCGACCTCTTTAAAGCATTACCTGTGTGTTGGGGTTGCTTGTATGATGAACATGTTTACTTTCTTGAGTTGGTTCTTCACAAAACCCTTCATGGTCACGAATATCATGATTCAAAGGTGTTGGTTCATCATACAACAATTGTGAGTTGTTATCATTAACCGAAGATTGTTGTTGTAATTGAGCTAAAGATTCAAAGAAACAAGCAAGTCTCTCATCACAATCATCTTCCATTTTCAAAAAAAAAAAATTCTACTCAAAATTTTTTTCCCTCCTTCTACTCTCAACTAGCCCACACAAATTCAAATAAACATAAATACACAAATTATATCCCAAAATCATTAATATTTTACTAATCATAATTAGTTACTAATCCTAATTAGTGAGGGTTAGATTAGGAATTAATAATTTAATTATATAAGGGGTAACCCAGCTAGGATATTTGGATCCCTATTTTGTCATTTAGCTATTTCCCCCAATTACGCGTTCTTTTTTTGGTGTCCATCTCAGCCATACTAATTTTTATTCGTCCATTAGAACCATGTTTTAAAAATATTTGGACAATTGACACAATTTCTCAAAAATCTTCTAATAGGAAGAAAATGGAGACTCACTTTATCCGATATTTATCTCAATTATTGGTGGAGCTTAGTCTTTGTTGGGAGATATATATATATATATATATTTAAAAACATAGTTTTGTAATATTATATCAAACTTAGAGAAATAGTGTGGTGGTATAATTTTGGGCTCCCACACTTCAAGTCTCACCCCGTGCATTTGACTAGGTATATTTATATATCTATATTATTTATTAAAATCCGGGAGAGCGGGGTCTTGGGAGGTCTGGCCGATCCGTAAACTTATTTTTTGCATTTTTTTAACTCTTGATTTCCAAAACGTTTTTCAACTTAATATTCCCTAATAAATTCTATTAACTTTTGGTAATTATAATGTTACCGTTTTATTACTGTTATGGAGGATTTTTAGTGGGCAGTTATTACAAAATTGATTTGTATTAAAACGTATTGATTTCCTTTGAGTTATAAAAGAAAAGTTTCTGGAGAAGATGAAATAAGTGTTTTTCATCTATTTTTGTGATTCTGAGCAAGTGTTAGAAAGAGTATTGTGAATCCTATTGTGTTTGGTTAAGGCCGAACCTTTGTATCAAGTAAACATACTTCGTTATTGTATTATCTCGATCTCATATCCATAGACGATCACACGAAGTGTGAACCGATTAGTTGCATTGTCTCGACTCAGTCCATAGACAATCACTTTCGGAGAAAGGACTTATAGGAAGGAAAAGTTTTAGCTTGAGTTATATTGGGGTACCCTCGCCTTTTCAGCTTTCCGTTGTCGATGTGCTACTATCAAGTCTTCAAGGACTTCGTTCCAAGCGACATCCTTTGAACCATATTCTGAATCTTGGACTATAGCATAGAATGGGATGCGGTGAGAAGTCCCCAGTTATACTTATGTTAGATCCGATGGCGTGGATAGATATGTGAATGTATCTCTATGGCGTGCTTTTGGAGTCTTCGATGAAGTGGACGGCTTCATGTTGAGAAATTCCTACGGCTCGTAAAGTTTTATTGTATTTGCTGGTAAGGTGGTTGACGAATTGATGAAGGCGGCAATCTTTTGGATTCATCATTTTTTGATCAGTGGGCGGGAGTCACACTTGATATCTCTGCATTGTACCCAACTTATGTAGCCCATGCACCCCTTCCATAGGAAATTGGAAATCTAGAAACACCGAATTTGGCTTTGTCGGCGATGTGCATCTTCATGCAGGCCTTAGGTAGGTGGTGTTGAGTTCTGAGTAGGTAATGCGGCAAACATAGTGTAGTTGGTATGCATGGCTTGTTGAGGCGCGACTTTCCTTTTTGATTCTTCACTAAAAGAATCGCATATGTATGGCTGATTCAAACACTGCTTGTTGGTCAGGCTCCTTCCATACAAGGAGGTGGTGATATCCTTGCACTACATCTTTGAAGAGCGGTGAACTTGTTACGGTCATGACTTCTTGGTTAGTTATCCCTTCTGAGTTGAAAGGTTCTCGACAATGAAGGGATTCCGTGTGTTGAGCCTCAGTCCCCAAGTGTGGTTCTCGTGGTTATGTCTTGTATGATCGGTGAGTTGACTATGATAAAGATATCATCTTGCATCCGTATTGGTGACTCTATTACTTTTTCCATGTGAAACTAAAATATGGAGAAATACGGATTACCTTTGTAGTGATTGTTGTTATGGTAAATCTCTGGCTGGTATCAACAAACGAACAACTGCGTTTTCGTAGGAACAAAAACAAGTTGGTGGGTGCTTGGATGACTACGGTCACGATCCTTGACAGGGAGGAGTGGTAACTACGGGTACAGATCTTGGCGAGGAAGAGTGATGGCTACTGGATCTTGAAAGGAAGGAGAGGAAGCTATGAGCACGAACCTTGGATGACCACGGACATGCATATTGATGGGCTTTTATAACTCACGTATGTGAGTTTATTCCCCCTTTTTTTATATTTATTTTCGATGAAGCGGAGGCTTCGGGAGAGAACGTCGAAGCGGCTCCTGGAGCGAAATGTTGAAGCGGTTCCTGGAGCAAAATGTTGAAGCGTCTTCTGGAGAAAACGTTGAAGCAGCTGCTGGAGCGAAACGTTTAAGAGGATGCTAGAGCGAAATGTTGAAGTGGAGTGGCTTTTAGAGATAAACGTTGAAGCGGAGCGGCTTATGGAGAGAAACGTTGAAGCGGCTTCTGGAGCGAAACATTGAAGCGGAGAGGCTTCTGGAGAGAATGTTCAAGCGACTACTTCTGATTTGTGTCCATGTCCGTCTAAGTCTTGGAAAGAATTTCCTGTCTCTCCATCAAATCAATAATGTTAATGGGAAAGATTGGTTTCCTCTGGCTTCCCCAGCCTCGTGTCCTCACGAACAAGTGGTGGAAGCCCTGGTAATGATTGGAGGCGTCATGCTCGAAGAAATATTAGGAGTAGAGGCGGCTCTGGCTCATGGCCTCGAGAAGTCCCCAATCGTCATTTATTGTCTATGTAACATATTTATGACGATCCGTAAAAAGACGGAGGATCTCTAGTTCCCTGGTGCAATTCCCCTGAATCTATCTTTTCTCGGACGATGCATTTCAGAGCATTGCATTCAATGGTAGGATGATTGACGAACCTGTGATAATGGAAATACTTGGGATTTGCCATTTGTTCTTCAGTTGGTAGTCACATAACATGCGGTAGTTTGATGGCATCGTATTGAATCCATACTTCCAGGAGTTCGATTATTTTCTAGATCAGGAACGGAAGTTTGGAGCAGCATATCCAGTTTCTTGTTGTTGTACATGAACCTTAGCCGCGACCTTTTGGGGTGAATCCATCTGATGCGCTGGTGCCACACGTTTGGGTTGTTATTCCACTACTGGAGTTTTTTTATCTTTCTTCCTTCATTAACGATTGACTAGAGGCACTTGCTTCTTCATTATAAAGACGCCTTCTTTCCTGAACTTCTTTACGAGCTTCTTCATTCTGGAACGGTTCGGACTGAGTAAAGCAGCAGCGGATCTCTTAGCAGCTTCTGATGCAATATGGGAATTGATATTTTCTAGGAAGGATGCACATAACGAAATCACCTTTTCATTGCGAGGACTCTGATGAGAACGTGATGAATCCCACGAGTATTCTTTCTGATCTGGAGGAAACATCTTTTGATCTTCATGAGCAGACAAGTTAGCTTGGTAGATACCTTTCCATTCAGCGTGACCATAGGCTTCATCCTCCTCACTAGGAGTAGGAATATGAATCTTCGAAAAGGGACTACCACCATCAGCATCGATCCAAAATGAATGGTTGATATCATTTCCTACCTAATGAATACGCGTTGGTTCCTTTGACAGTTAATCCATGAACACTTTAAGAAGCATAAATACTCCGTCCTGCGTCTTGACAATAGTGGCTTGATTCTCGACAATATCATTCAGGATTTTTGCCAAATTGGTTACATATGTTGACCCTTCCGACTTATGGATTTTTTTTTAATTGATCTTATTTAGGTTGCAAAAGGCAAAGAAAAATACTGCTACTCCTCCTTCAAGAACTCCTCTTGTTGGTGACAAACTCTTGACTGCAACACATCGAGGGGAATTCATTAAGATGGGAACGCTCAAGATCCGTGTACGGAATGATTCTCAACCACCACCAGAACCAAATGATTCGGATGAAACTCTAGATAAATACTAATCAATTCCATCTGGTAGAATAGGTGATGATGATAATGTTGTTGAAAGAACTCTGGATGCTAGAGGAGGAAACAATGATGATGGTGATCAAGACATGCCACTAGTTGGAGGAGGTAATGATGGTGATGATGATGATGGTAATGGAGATAAAGATAAAGGAAGAGAAGATGGAATTGTTGAAGAGGAAGAAGAAGAATAAGAATAAGAAGTTTGGGAACAAACCCAATTTGCAAGTACTAGTGAAACTAGAAAGAAGAAGAGGGTTATCACTAAAGCAGCTGATATTGTAGCTATTGTGATAATATCGCGAGTCAGATCTGAAATTAAAGGACAAATTAGATGTCATCCACTATGTAACTATCATATATAAAGAGACCCAGTAGATTCATAGGGGGGTATGATGTATTTTTGAGTGTTCAGAAAGTCTTGAGGAGAGAGAAAAATTAAGAGAGCGGTTGTATTCTTGACTTCTTCCATTTCTTGTAAACATTTCTGAGAATCAAATAATAAAGTGTTGTTTTTAATCTTCAAATATGTCTTAATTACAGTAAATTCTTATCAAGGGTGTAGTGTAGGATTTCCTGCGACTACATTTTGGCGCCCGAAACAGGGATTGAAAGTTGAAAATTATAGGAAAAATCATGATTAAAGATCAATATTCGAGTTAAGAAGATGATTTAACAAATTGGTGAAGCAGTTGAAGAAAAAATAATTGAAGCAAAGGAGGATTACATGAAGTTGGAGTGTAATACGAAAACAAAAACAATGATCAACCAATTCCATGAAAATATTAGAAGAAGGATTCATAAACGATATTTTGAAGGAAAAAGAATTATGACGGTGGAGAAAATATCACCTCTGAAGGATTTGGAAAAGCAGGAAATCACATTCACAGCAGCAGAAATACCAAAAGAAAATTTGGATCATACATCTCCATTGGTAATCACGGTATCTACTATGCGAGTGAAGAAGGAAAAATCAACAAGATCTGCAGAAGAATGGGATGTGAATAGAACTTTGGTGGACGCAGGAAGTTCTGTATATATTATATTCTATCATACATTTAAAAAAAAAGGGATATAAGGATGAAGAGATGTCTTGTTCAAATTATCACATTCATGGTTTTGGAAAATCTATAACAAAATCTAAAGGCGAAATAATGGTACGAATTCCGCTAGGAGAGATTGAAACACAAGTAACATTATTTGTGGTGGATGTGGAAGCACCATATAACATGATATTAGGGAGACCATGGATAAATGTAATCAAGGTTGTAGCATCAACATTACATCAATGCATCGAATTTCCTATGCCTAGTGGAATTGGAGAAATTATAGGAGATACTGATCTTGCGAAGCTGTGTTATCGAATTGAAGTGAGAAATTATGAAGAGCGTCCAAAACTGCGAAAATCTCGCAGAAAATTGGAAAAAGAGGCAAAGAAGGAAGAAGAATTTAAAGTTTACATGATAAGATCAAGAGAAGGAAAAGGAATACCCAGCGAGATATCCCAAGAAGATGATGAGCCCGCGAGAGTCATGGAAACACCAACACCAATGGGAGAACCTGAGGCCAGCTACACCGTAGTAGAACCAACAAAGGAAGTAAATGTTGGAAGTGAAGAAGAACCTAAAATGCTGAAAATTGGAACTAAAATGGGTGCAGATGAAGAAGAACAAACCATAAATCTCTTGCAAGAGTATAAGGATATTTTCGCGTGGAGTATGGATGAGATGCCTGGAATAGATCCATCAGTTGCATGTCATAAGTTAGAAATTAACAAAGATGTGAGACCATTCAAGCAAATGATAAGGAAAATCGCAACAACTTATCACTCAAAATTAGAAGAAGAGTTACAGAAAATGCTTGATGCTGGAATTATAAGACAAGCAAAATACCCGGAATGGATCGCAAATATGGTAGTGGTTCCAAAGAAAAATAAGGGGATCCTAATTTGTATAGACTTTACTGACTTAAACAAAGCTTTCCCTAAAGATAGTTTTCCATTACCAGATATTCCTCAAATGGTTTAATCAGCAGCAGGAAATGATATAATATCTTCATTAGACGAGTATAAAGGTTATAACCAGATTCCTCTCACTGAAGAAGATCAAGAGCACATCGCATTTTTTGCTCCAAGAGGATTATATTGTTACACAAAAATGCCTTTTGGGTTACGAAATGCTGGTGCAACGTATCAAAGAGTGGTGGAGAAGGTGTTCGCAAAGTGGATACACAAAACATTAGAGGTGTATGTAGATGACATGTTAATAAAGAGTAAAGAAGCTAAGAACCATGTGCAAGATTTCAAGGAGATTTTTGATCAAATGCGACTCTTTAACATCAAGGTGAATCCTGAGAAATGCATTTTTGGAATAGCGCCAGGGAAATTTTTAGGTTATATTGTATCAAAAGAAGGAATTCAAGTTGATCCAGAGAAAGTACATGCAATTCGCGATATGCCAACACCGGCAACAGTGAAAGATGTACATAAGTTGAATGGGCTCTTAGCCTCGCTAGGAAGATTTATCTCGCGATCTTCAGATAAATGCAAGCATTTCTTCAATATACTCAGGAAGGGTACAAAATTCAAGTGGAGATGAATGTGAGAAGGCTTTTCAAGGAGTTAAAGAATATCTAATAAACATATCTATTTTACAGAAAGCGGAGCCGGGAGAAGAATTATTAATTTATCTTGCGACAACATCACACGCATTAAGCGCAGTATTACTACGAATAGATGCAGGGGTAGAAAAACCAATTTATTACATCAGCAAAACGTTTAATTCTGCAGAGAGAAATTATTCAAAAATTGAGAAGCTAATTCTGGCATTGGTTTATGAAACCTTTAAAATTCGCATATATTTTCAGGAACATAAAGTAAAGGTATTAACAAAGGTGCCCATTGAATCAGTAATGAAGAACTCAAAAATATCAGGCAGAGTTGAGAGATGGAATGCACAGGTAGGGCACTTCGAAATCAAATATGAAGTCCTATCCTCGCCAAAATCACAAGTTGTAGCGGATTTTTTAGCAGAATTTCCTCTAGAAGATGATGAAGCTGTGGAAGAAATGATGGACATAGAAGAAGAACATGGATATCCAAAAGATTTATTAAAGGAACCCAACATGTGGGAAATATTGGTGGATAGATCATCAAATGGGGAAGGAAATGGAATTGAGTGGTCTTTATCTCGCCAGAAGGAGAAAAAATGGCGTTTTAATTTCGTTTGGAATTCACATCCACTAATAATGAGACAAAATATGAAGCTGTAGTTCATGCTCTAAAGTTCGCCGTAGAGATGAAGTTGGAGAACACAAGGATTACCAGTGACTTGCAATTGTTTATTCGCCAGATAAAAGGAGAATACACAACAAATGAACCATCTCTGAAGAAATACAAGAAACTTGTTGAAGAATTGTCTGCGAGAATTACAAAAATAAAATGGAGACATATATCAAGAAAAGATAACAGACTCGCAGATGCTTTTGCGTTCATATCAAGTATGATGACAAACCCATCTGCGAGATACATAAGAATTCATACGCTTGTATCACCTTTAATTAATAAAGAAGAAGAAGAAAAGGCGGATGTAATGATAATACAAAATGACGCAGAAGAACCAGCCAGCGACATTATCGCAGATTAGAGAGAAGAACTTCACGCATACTTGGCGACAGGTGAAACACCAAGAAAAAGATTGGAGGCGCACAAATTAAAGAGTCGTGCAACAAACTATAAATTAAGGGATGGAGTATTGTATCGAAAATCTTTTAATGGGCTATTACTTAGATGTTTGACACAGGAAGAAGTAGAAAAAGTGTTAAAAAATTTGCATAGTGGAGATGCTGGTAATCAGAGCGGAGGTAGATCTTTGGCTTATAGAACAAAAATGCAAGGCTATTATTGGCCGTATATGCATGAAGATGCAAAACAATTATCAAAGCGTTGCAAGATTTCCAGCAATATGGAAAGAAGATACATTCACCGGGGGCACCATTATCATCTTCAAAAAGTGTGTGGCCTTTTGGAAAATGGGGCTTAGATATTGTGGGACCCTTTGTGCCAGGTTCAGGGCAAAAGAGATACTTAATTGTCGCGACAGATTACTTCACAAAGTGGGCATAAGTAAAATCAGTACAACACATTCGCGATAAAGATATATTTACATTCATCTTTCAAAATATCATCTGTAGATTTGGAATTCCAGCACAGTTGGTTTATGATAATGGAAAACAATTTAAAGGACAAAACATAGAGTTGTTACTCAATGCATTTAAGATAAAATGTGGAAAATCTACTCCTTTATACCCGCAAGCTAATGGTCAGGCTGAAGAAACTAATAAGACAATCGCAGACATCTTAAAAAATAAATTAGAAGGGTACCATAGAGCATGGTGTGAACAGGTACATAATGCAGTCTGGGATTACAACACAACCAGGAGAGAGGCAACTGGGATGTCACATTTTTTGTTTAACATATGGTGTTGAAGCAGTACTACCAACATAAGTTGTTATTCCTACAACAAAAATAGAGGTTTGGGAGAAGAATCTTAATGCTAGCATGATTATAAGAGAACTTGATGAATTAGAAGAGAAGAGAGAAAAAGCATTACAACATATGGAAAATTATCAGCGAAGGTTGGCTCGCGAATATAACAAGAGAGTAAAAAAAACGTGAATTTCAACCAGGAGATTTAGTTTTGTGAGAAACACCAGAGTACCAGCGAGAACGTGGTGGAAAGTTGGCGAGAAAATGGGATGGACCGTATATCATTAAAGAGATAGTTGGAACAGGGGCATACATGTTGGTGGACCCAGAAGGCAGAGATGTTAGTCAAAGACTCGGTAGACCATGGAACAAATTATATTTAAAAAGATATTATCAGTAACAAATTTTTAATAAAACAAAGAAGAAATGGGCAAAACAAATTTTTACAGCTGCGAGTTTATTTGCAAGATTATTCAAGATTACATAAAAAATGAAAGATTGTGATATACGCAAAAGAAACAAAGAACGGGACGAACCTTTATGGCGTATACCCTAGTTCGCGAATACAATTTCGCAAGAGGAAAATATAAGACCTAAAGTACGTCATATTAGGGGGTATCTCTTTGCGTGGCTCAGGGATAAGGTTATACCGCTGCTAGAACCTGAGACACGGAGACTGGGGTCCATCTCTTTGAGATACCTATCCAGGAGAGATACTTTGGATTTCCAACTATATAAGGTTATACCCTGGTTGGACAAACGAGGGTCTCTTCTAAAGGGTGCAGAGTATGACCAAGGCGCCGAGGTACACGGTTGAGCCAAGGATGCCCTAATGGACGAACCTACCCTGGCCATTCTTGGTAAGTCTTGGCTATGATGCACTCAGCCTCAAGAAAACCCAACCTAGGGTGTAGTCTCGTAACTATAAGCCATATATGCATAAAGGATAAGAGGATGCAAAAACAATTGGTTGTTGTTAAGACCGGATGGGAGGATCTAGTCTTGTATGGCCGATGTGCCCTCATTAAAGGGGAAACCAGGGGGAGTAAGGGCGGCACCCTCCATTAGGGAGCTGATAAGTGTCTTAAGACGGCAATGTCATGAGGATTTGTGTTCGCAAGAACATTTAGGCCTGTCATATTGTCGCATGACAAATACAGAGGCAACAAGCCATAAGAAAAAGTTAAGATGAGATCAATGGGTTTTTACATGAAAGTGTAAAGACGTCCTGCGATTTCATCGCGAGACGGCTATGTCATGGGGCTTTGTTCTCGCAAGGAAACTTAGGCCTGTCATATAGTCACAGAGAATTGATAAAATACAAGAGCTAAGTCAAGATCAATGGGTCTCTCTACATGCGAGTGTAAGGACGTCCAGTGATTTTTTCGCAGAAAGAAACGTGGCGAAATAATACCTTTAATTAGGAAGGAAAAATAAGAACATAAGAATAATCCTACCCATTAACTATTTCATTTTTCTAAGATGTAACGGATATTTGTTCATTCCAAGAAAGATAATGAGGGGAAAGTATGGGAATTGATAAACAAAATATCATTATCTTTCTTGCAGAGTATTGAGAAGAACATAAATTTAATAGAGCTCCAAAATGAGTTTTAAAATTGAAAGAGGTTATATCATTCGCAAGAAAGAGAACTGAAAGAAAGCAAAAACAAAATTCAAGCATTATCTTTGCCAGAGTTATTAGCCTCGCCAACATTCTTATCATGATCAGCTTGAATTTCTTCCTCGTTTAATGACTCATTAACGGTTGTTCCATCGCCAGTAGCTACTTTAGTAAGAGGGTATTTTTCTTTATCCACTGAATTTTCCTGAGAAACATCTTCTTAATCACTTACATACTCTAGATCACTGGACATGGGAAGAGGAATTTCATCATCATCTACTTCCATAGGATTAAATGATACAGGGGAGAGGGCGTTGGATATTAAGATGTCATTCACGAGAACTTCAGCACTAAGATGAACTTTGCGAAGGAAGCCTCTGTCACGATTCCTAATTTCCATGTTCTTGTAGTATTCAAGATAGTCATATCTTCTTTTTGTACGGTCGCGAGATTGGACATAATTGTCTAGAAGTTCACCATTTTCTTTGCGGACTGAGGCCAATTTACCAGCCAAGTCAGAAATGGTGGTTTGAAGACTTTTCTCAGATTCTGCGAGAAAAATAGATAAGCCAGAAAAACATTCAGATGAAGATCTTGCAAAAATATAACAGAGAAATTTGAACAAAAAAGTTAACAATTAAGGAAGTCAAAATGACTACCTTCTCTTTGCGAAGATAAGTTTTGAATTAATGATAAGAAACAACTCTCCCACTGGTTCATGGCATCATCAAATTTATCTCCAATTATACCCTTCAGGCGAGAGTTTATACTTTCTTATTTATAAAGGAGATAAGCATTTTCTTTCTCCAATAAGGAATGAGATTATTTTAATCGGGAGAAACGTTCTTTGAGTTTACTAGCCTTTACACTTAGAGCTATACTACCCTGGATGAGTTTATCCTTCTCAGCTATTGATGATTCAGTTACTTCTTTGAGTTCTTCTTTCAATGAAGACAGAGATTGTTCTTGATTGTTACACACTTTCTGAAGAATACTTAAATGTTGCGAGGAGATCGCTATCTTATATGAGAAGCTACACTTTTCCTGAGATAAGGTCTCATTTTTATCTGATAAAGTTTCTATCGCCAAATTAGCTTGGGTTAACAAATAAGAAAGACGAGTAACTTCGCTATTTAACAGATTTTGCCTTTGTATTAGTTGGTTATTATCATTGGTAAGATTATCTATTTGGTCGATAGAATATGAATGAAGGTTATCTAATCTATTATATTGGTCCATCCAAGAATCTTTCTCAAAGACGAGCTTCTTCAGAAATAGACTCAAATCGGAATCTCTCCAAGAATCGTGTCCGATTTACAACTAAATATATGAACCAAGGGCTTAAAATAGAATTAAGCACAGAAAAAATGAGAATTTACTAAAATAGAAAAACCAAGAGATAAAAGAAGGAAAATTATACCTTTTAGTTCCTCATTCTTATTGCGAAGATTCTCGCAATTCAGTAAAGAGTTGCGAAGTTTGTGCTGAAGAGTATTGCATTCTGAAGTCTTAACCCGAAGACTCTCTTTTAAAATTTCAATTTCGTTTTGTAGAGATTTCTTCACAGCCGTTTGTTCAGAACCAAAATACTTGCTTAAAACTTCGCAGATGCCATGCTTGACAGGATTAATGGAGGATTTTCTAGTTTCATCCAGAATGTCAGACAAGACTTTAAAAGCAACGTCTACATCAATTGAAGCTTCTCTAACAGGAGGGAGAGATGTAGGTGGCGAAGTGGTAACAATGGCAAGTTGAAGGTTTGAATTATTTGTGTCATCGGGAGGGGGAGTGTCTGGAAAGGTAACATTTGGAAGTGAAAATGAATCAACTTGATAAGTGACTACAGTAGAAGAAGAAGGAACTTCATTCGAAATAATATGGGGAGTTTCACTTATGAGAAGGTTAATTGAGGCAGGAGTATTGGGAGTGACACCGTCGCAAGCAAAAGGTTGGGACACTATTTGCGATGCTATAAGAGTGAATTTTGAAGAAGATAATGAGGGAATAGTAATTCCATATTCAATGGGTTTAATCTTGCGAGATCGCTTGCGAGGTTCAACAACATTCTCATCATCCTGCGAATAATAAACTAGATAAGAAACAGAGGCAACAATATTGTTATTAAGAAAACAAGTGTTTCTTACTACCTTATGATTCGCACGATTCCTATTCTTTTCAGCCAGTTTCTGTTGCGAATTTTTGAGAAGATTAGGGTTTTGAGATATAGGTTGCACATTAGAAGTAATTTCACTGAAAAGAAGACACAATATGGGAATTATGAAAAATCAAATGGAAGAGATCAAATAAATTAGATAAACATAGCTTAGACAAGCAGAATCGAATTTAATAATGTCAGAAGAGAATGTTTATACCTTTGAGACTCCATTAGAACAGTAACAGATGAACCTGTGAAAGAAGAAAAATTGCAGACGGGAAAGTTTACAGAGAAGAGAAGTGGATGAAGAAGACGAAGAAGTAAAATAAAAAGAAAATTTCTTAACAAGTTATCTCTTTTATAGACATAAGAGGGATAACCGGGTAATAAAGGATTAACCGGTTAAAAGAGGAGAATTCGACACGTATAAGAAGTCATACCTGATTTACAGGGCTTTGTCAGAGAAAAGAGACAAAAAACTGGGTAGATGCGGCATTAAGAAGAGATAAATTTCTCATGATCTTGTCTTCTTCGCAGAAAAGATATGAGAAGAGGCAAGATGTAGGATCAGAATATCTCCATGATATTACTCTTGCGAGATTAACAACACTTATGCGAACATCACCGCGAGTTCTTCAATAACACTTCGCGATGTCACAGAATGATTTGAAGAATGACGTAATAGATGATGAATGAAGAAACAAGGGAAGAGCGTGATTATCCTGCGATGGTCACAATGCTTGCGAGAATGGATATTATAGCTATAACGATAATATCGCGAGTCAGATCCGAAATTAAAGGACATATTAGATGTCATCCACTATGTAACTATCCTATATAAAGATACCCAGTAGATTCATAGGGGGGGATGATGATGTATTTTTGAGTGTTCAGAAAGTTTTGAGGAGAGAGAAAATTCAAAAGAGCGGTTGTATTCTTGATTTCTTCCATTTCTTGTAAACATTTCTGAGAATTAAATAATAAAGTGTTATTTTTAATCTTCAAATATGTCTTAATTACAGTAAATTCTTATCAAGGGTGTAGTGTAGGATTTCCTGCAATTACACGGCACACTAATGACCAAATACCTTGCCGACTGTTATACATAAGAAAATGAACTCCTGATGCCTAAAATCATAATAAGGTCGGCAGGGTAAGAAAATTACGACCCTGCCGGACAAACTTAGTTGGCATGTTTGGGAAACAAAAACCTAGCCGGCGATTTCAAAATTCAAATTTTTGCAAGTACAAGTGCATTGATTGACTACCATAATGGCCAAATTTGGGCATTATCCTATAAATACACTAGTTCTGTACAATAACAACAACACAAACCTATTTGCATATACTCTCCAAAGCTCATATCATCATATACTTCATCTAACTCTCCCAATACCTCTACAAACAACAAAGGCATCATTTGATTCAAATGAAGATTTGGAAATCACCAAAGCTTGGTACGCGAAAACTCGAGTTAGAAGGAAGTCCTCCGTAAGGGTGGATGCCGTAACCTTTTGGTCTAAGGTATACAACAAATATTGGCAAGAGTTTGGGAATCCTAATGGAAGAAGTGTTCAAAAAATTCATGATAGGCACCTAGTCATCGAAAATGCGATACTTGCTTTTTTAGCTATCCAAAAACCTATTTTGAAAGCTAGCCACTTTGGATTGTCTATTGAACAACTTTTAAGTATTTTTGTGGTTTATTTTTCGTGATCCATGTTGTTTGATCTTCCTACTAAACACCACTAACAAAGTAAGTTTGTGTTTTGCTTTTGTAGAATGAAGTCGTCAAAGTGCGCTACTTTGAGGAAAAAGTGGAAGCATTCACATTCGATGCAAGATATCAATTCATGGTATCCAAAATTCCTGAGTATGCTCTGGATTTCATGTCGGATGAATGAGACTCGGATTCCTCTGGAGAAGATTGATGATTTTAGTTAGGTTTTGTAGGTAGATCTCTATGTAAACCCTCACAATACTATAACTCGTCCACTAGGGTCACCTAGGGGTTCAAAGGCTTGATGCACATGCTAAGTGCATTCGTTATTCCGTTGACAAGGATTTAGATTTTATGTTTCAATCAATGTAGTAACCAAAATTACATTAATAAAGTGAATTACATCTTCCCATATTTTGTTTTCTGTTGGGTATAACTACAGGTCGGTAAGGTTACATTGCCTACTTTTCAACAACCGACAAAGTTGGAAATTATTTGCATGCCGACAATAAGTCAGCCAGCAATGTTAGAAATTATTTTCATGCTGACCATAAGATAGCTGGCCCAAGATAGTCGGCATATTCTTCATTCAAAGACCCTTTCGGCCTACAAATAGTCGGTTTTTTCTTCATCTTCGGACCATGCCGACTAGACTTAGTCGGTACCTTATTCAAACGTCAACCATGCCGGCAGAACTTTGTCGGCACCTTATTCAAACGTCGACCTTGCCGAATTTTCACATTTTCAAAACCAAAATTTTTGATCAAAATCGAACTCATAAGACTGACAAAAGGTTTAATCTACTGAATTCATAATTTCAAAATTTTAATCTAAACTCAATTAATTAACCTAATCAGAATTTTTAGTGTTAATTAAACAAGGGTATATTAGATATTTAGAAAATATATGGTTAAGGGGTGGCCTGTTTTACTTCTTAATAACCCAGGTTTTGTCTCATTAGGTATACCCCAATTAATATGGGTATACCCCAATCAAGCATGACTAAAATTGACAAAGGGGGAGATTGTTAGAGTAATGCTCAGTCGAACTCGCAAGCGCTATCTCAATCTTGTTGTCAAGTTTAGTTGCCAAAAATATAATTCTTGATTTCGAGTCTACTTATAGCTAAGTCTTGGATTGAGATAGAAAGTTTAGTTGAGCATTAAACTTCACGGCGTTCATTGATTGAAGACGAAGAACTACTAAGGGGATCTTATGGAACTTCATCAACAAAAGGTATGTGGAGACTTGAACTCATCTATCACTCAAAAGTCTATCTACTCTATCTCCTATTTGAGACAAAATTCGTATAGAAACATAGACTTCGATTATTCATATTTGATATTTCGAGATGAGTTTAACTGGGTATATTAGCCATTTAGAAAATACATGGTTAAGGGGTGGCATGTTTTACTTCTTAATAACCCAGGTTTTGTCTCATTAGGTATACCCCAATTAATCTGGGTATACGCCAATCAAGCATGGCTAAAATTTACAAAGGGGGAGATTGTTAGAGTAATGCTCGGTCGAACTCATAAGCGCTATCTTAAGCTTGTTTTGAAGTTTAGTTGCCAAAAATATAATTCTTGATTTCTAGTCTACTTATATCTAAGTCTCGTATTAGGATAGAAAGTGTAGTTGAGCATTAAACTTCATGGCGTTCATTGATTGAAGATGAAGACTACTAAGGGGAGCTTATGGAACTTCACCAACAAAAGGTATGTGGAGACTTGAACTCATCTATCACTCAAAAGTATATATACTTTATCTCCTATTTAAGACAAAATTCGTATAGCAATATAGAATTCGATTATACACATTTGATATTTTAGCTGAGTTTAACTCGCTTACATATTTCTCGAAATATGAGTTGGTAATCTTTCGCTTTAACCAAGTTCATCTTATGTTCTTAATGAAAGTAAAAAGATGATCATGTTAAAATCACCTTATAACATCTTACATGATTTGTGTAAGACAATTATTTGATGTAGACTCGGAATGTTTCGTATTGATCATTCGATCACTTGAAAATTTCTTTGAAGCTAATAGTTTGTGTGAGACAGTTATTGTAGTTCGGGAACCATGGTATGCAATGATTGAAATGATTGAAATGGGAGTTTAGAACAAATAACCATGATTGGATATAGCACAATATGCATACTTGTATGTTATTTGGTGCAAGATATTCCAAGTCCGGGAACCATGGTATGCAATACCGTTTGCGTACTGGTTGGTTATTGAAAGTCCAGAAACTAAGTATGCATACCAGTATGCGTACTTCCGTGAGTTTCTAGTTCAGGAAATTCAACTGAGTGAATCAAAATCGATTTTGATTCAATTGTGTCTTATATACTTCTATGAGAATATAAACAATTGAACAACTCTAGAACTAGTCATTTGAACTAGTTATGGTTAAGATGAATAAGGTTGATATGAAAGTGTTCATATGGGTAACTTCGGTTAACTATTGTTGAGACAACAAGGTGTACACGTTTAGGTACAGTTACTCATATCTAAATGAAGTCACTTTTTATTTGTGTCCAACAAGCTAAGTTCGATCTAACGGTTGTAAGATATTAGCTTGAGTCTAATCGGATTCACGTATAACGTAAATATTGAATGCTTTGTTACCAAGGTAACATTGATTGCAATCCCTGATTTGAAGACTATATAAATAAGAACTTTAGCGACTGGGAAACTTAATCCCCACACCTCATGTGTGATACTAGTTGCGATGAGAGTCGATTCTCCTTTAACCTTAGGTTTTTCAGGAAACCATGTAGGTTAACGACTTGAAGACTTCATTAGGATTGTGAAACCAGACCCAATTATTTTCTCTATAGTTGCATGTTCTGATCTTGATGTTTTCTATCATATGTAGTACTATCTTCTCTTAGATTTGCTCGAGATTTATTCTCCGATAGGTAACATAAAAAGTAGGCACAAACATCTTCGTCTCATCGTTTGTGATTCCACAATATCTTATTTCACTACCATACGATTAAGATTATTGTGAGGTGATTGATATTTCTAGGATGTTCTTCGAGAATATAAGTCTGGTATATCAATTGGTTCCTGATCAACTTGATTTATCAAAAGACAGAATAAAACTTTTAGGTATTTCTGTGGGAAACAGGTTTATCTATTCAATAGACTTTTCTGTGTGAGACAGATTGGCTTATCAAGTCTTTGACTTTGGGTCGTAGTAACTCTTAGTTATGGGTGAGATCAGCTAAGGGAATCAAGTACGCAGTAACCTGCTGGGATTCATAAGCGTAAGGAACACGACTATATCTTGATCAATTAGATAATCCAACCTTTGGTTGTTGATATAAATTGATTGACACTTGAACATTGGTCTTTGGTACCATTCAAGTTGTTTCACATAATAATCAAGCTTACGGATTTTTGATTTGCTGATTGCATTGTGAAACAGAGATACAACTCTTGGATATATTTCCATTGATTGAATATGACAGTCTAGTTAATTCTCTTGGAATTATATTGGAGTTTGTCCATACAGATTTCTAAGTGAAATATTGGGTGTGGTTGTTATACCCCCGCATTTTCAATTAGTATCAAAGCAGGCAAACACGTTAAAAACCTCATAAGTCTGTGTTTGTAGTGATTTGACAATATGGACAGAAGTGTTATCTCTATAAACGTACCACCAGTCTTCGATGGCTCGAATTACCTATGATGGAAAATTGCTATACGTTCCTTTCTTGAAGCGCATGATTTTTAATCATGGGTTTATGTTGTTAACGGCTATGATCCTCCAATGGTTATAGTACACGGTGTTGCTATTGCAAAGGATATTGGTATATATGAACCTAACTAGATTCTTGCTGCAAAGCAAAATTATGATAGCTTAAATGTTATCATTCATGCCATTACCCCAGATCTTCAGCACCATGTGATTACGTGCACTCGGTCTAAAAATGTGTGGGATATCTTAGAAATTGTATTCGAAGGGAATACCGCTAACAAGGGATCTAGGCTTCAAAACCTAAATTTTGATTGGGAAAACCTTTGTATGGATGATGAAGATTCATTTGATGAGTTTAATCACAAAGTGTCTGAAATTGTTAATGCATCTTTTGTATTGGGTAAGACTATTCCTAAAAAGGACATTATGATGAAAATTCTCAGATCGTTGCCAGCCAAATACAATTCTAAGAAACATGCCATCGTTAAAGGAAATAACCTTAACACTTTATCCAGAAATACTCTGGTTGGGAAGTTAAAGATCTTTGATTATGAGCATACATCCAAATTGGAAAGTATATTGCTATCAAAGCACAAAAGAACACTAAATTACTTGATAAAAGTAAAAGTGTTGGTATCTCTGAAGATGATCCTTTTGAGACTGATTCATCAGATGAAGATCTTGACAAGTCAGTCTCTTTGATCACAAGATAGTTTAGAGATCTTGTTTTGAAGAGAAGTAAACGGTTCACTGGAGATAAATCTAAGTCATCAGTTAAACCTCATAATCGTGTTCCTCTTAAAAACAGGGATACTGACGATACTGATAACGAGGATATGCCACGGTGCTTCAAGTGTAAAGATTTTGATCATTTCGCAAATGAGTGTCTGAATCGTAAAAAATACACTGGAAACAAAGGTCTTGCTGCAACTACTAATGAAATATCTGATCACTATAATTTTATTAAAGATGAAAAATCAAGTGTTGCACTCCTCTATGAAAATATTGATTTTGATAATTGTAGCGATACGTACATCAACCTCGATATTCTTCCGGGAGAAACTTCAACCACTTTGGAAGATAAAATGGATTTCTCTTTGTCTACTGGAAATTCTATTTCTAATTTTACAGGTTCTACTGTTTGTCTAGCAGCTTGCATAACTATGGTGTCTGAACCATCCTCTCTATTGACATGCTCTTATTGTACTCTCAAGGGTCATGTACTCTCCAACTGTTGCAAGTACAAACATAAGATAAGATATGTCAATAAACTTCAACGAAGAGCAAATCGGTTAACAAACAAGCTCAAACTTATTCAGAAGTCTTCTGGCCTATGTAAAATTATCTTTTCTCCGAAAAAGTTAATTTTCAAAGATAAGAGTAGACCTCTAGAGAAAAGAGTACGGTATAAACAGTCTGTTAAACAAGGTTTTAATAATTCCGTTCAAGAAGGTTATGGTGGACATATTATAGTTCACCCCAACACAACTTAAATGTATTGGATGTGTATCTTATCTCATGTTCCTGATTCAAAATAGATTAGGGTTCGCACACTTCAGGCTTTAGGAAAAGAGAAAAGATTTTTTTTGTTGTCTTGTCTTTCTTTTTTCGCCTTTTTGGAATTTTTCCATCTTTTCATATCTAATTGATATTGAAAGGGATTTCTCTGTTTGATCAATAAAAGAGGGTTAAAATCGATAATTCTGCCTTTTTTAAGATTGTGAGTTGTGCGTAAGTGAATCCCTTTTGTGTATAAACATTCCGTAACCCTACATTTCTTTTTGTTTCTATGAAAACTCTTTTTTTATCACAAGATTGCTTGTTGAGCCTGATTTGTGAATTCCTCTCACAATCTCATACTAGTATGGAGAATCCAAGCATTAGGTGTTCTGATGGAAAAGATGTTAATAGAATTGTTAAGCCATCAATCATGAAGGAAAAAGATAAATCTCTTGTTCCTTCAACTTTAAAAAGAAAAAGGAGAAATGTGAGGAAACCAAGAAATGTTCCTTCTAATCTGTAGAAGTTTTCTGGAGTTCTTGAAGAGTTGAAGGAAATAAGAAAGGAGATTCAGAAAATAAAGGCTATTGTCTTGAGGACTCTCAAAATTCAGAAGGCCCTGGTTCAGCATCAGTCTATAAGGTTTGGTAAAATTAACTCCTTTCTTCATGAACCTTATGTTCCTATGGCTATTGATGACAAAGATTTCGGAGACGATAATGAATTTCTTAGAGGCCTTAATGTCTATGAAACTTCTTATGATAATTTATTCTTATGTTTTAAGAAGGATAACTAGGGTTTGGAATAGCCATTATTGTAAGTACACATAGCTATTGAACGATTTTCATCTTGCAATGTTTTTATATTTTATTTATTTAACTTCTAAAGTTTGTTTGCAAGATGATTTTGCAATATTAATCTTTATTGGTTTTATATACTGCAAAAAATTTATGGGATATGTGTATTTGCGTCCGTGAACTATGATTGTACCATACATGTCAAAATTTAAGCCTATTATATGTCTTTATGAAAATATTGATGAAAAATAGAATCGATTGAAGACGAAGAATTACTAAGTGGAGCTTGTGGAAATTCATCAAAAAAAGGTATGTGGAGACTTGAAATCATCTATCACTCAAAAGTCTATCTACTTTATCTTCTATTTGAGACAAAGGTCGTACAACTATATAGACTTCGATTATGCACATTTGATATTTCGAGATGAGCTTAACTCACTTACATATTTATCTAAATATGTGTTGGTAAGCATTCGATTTAACCAAATTCATCTTACATGATTTGTGTGAGACAGTCATTTGATGTAAACTCGAAATGTTTCGTATTGATCATTCGATCACTTGAAAAATGCTTTGAAGCTAATAGTTTGTGTGAGACAGCTATTGTCGTCTTCAGAGAATGTTTCAATGATTGAAATGGGAGTTTAGAACAAATAACCATGATTGGATATAGTTAAGTATGCGTACTTGTATGCTATTTTGTTCAAGATATTGCAAGTTCGGGAACCATGGTATGCATACCCGTATGCGTACTGGTTGGTTATTGAAAGTCCGGGAACTAAGTATGCATACCGGTATGCAACCTGGCGTGAGTTTCTAGTTCCGAAAATTCAACTGAGTTTTGGAAGGTATCCTAAACTTGGTCCGACCACTTAGGTATGCGTACACATTTGCATACTTTAGTAGGTTATGTTTTAAAATTGGTTTGTTCATGAACTAATACATTTATATAATAAGGAATGCAATCTTTTGAAAACCGTGCCTATAATGTTCATGAATTGATTCGAGTGAATCAAAATCGATTTTTCTTCAATTTGTCTTATATACTTCTATGAGAATATAAACAATTGAATATCTTTAGAACTAGTTTCATTTGAGTCATTTGAACTAGTTATGGTTAAGATGAATAAGGTTGATATGAAAGTGTTCATATGGCTAACTTCGGTTAACTATTGTTGAGCCAACAAGGTGTACATGTTTAGGTATGGTTACTCATATCCAAACGAAGTCACTTTTCATTTTTGTGTAACAATCTAAGTCCGATCTAACAGTTGAAATATATTAGTTTGAGTCTAATAAGGTTTTCATTTAATGGTGAATATTGAATGCTTTGTTACCAAGGTAACATTGATTGCAAACCCTGATTGGAAGACTATATAAAAGAGAATTCTAGCAACTCGGAAACTGAATCCCCACACCTTCTGTGTGATACTAGTTGCGACTAGAGTCGATTCTCCTTTAACCTTAGGTTTTTCAGGAAACCATGTAGGTTAACGACTTGAAAACTTCATTGGAATTATGAAGCCAAACCCAAATATTTTCTCTGTAGTTGAGTGTCCTGATCTTGTTGTTTTCTATCATATTGAGTATCATCTTCTCTAAGATTTTCTCGAGATTTATTCTCCGATAGGTAAGATAAAAAGTAGTCACAAACATATTTGTCTCATCATTTGTGAATCCACAATAGCTTGTTTCACTACCATACGATTAAGATTATTGTGAGGTCACTGATATTTATAGGTTGTTCTTCGGGAATATAAGTCTGGTATATCAATTGGTTCCTATTGACCTTGATTTATCAAAAGACGGAACAAAACTTCTAGTTTTATCCGTGGAATACAAATTTATCCATTCAATAGACTTTTTTGTATGAGATAGATTGGTTTATCAAGTCTCTGAGTTTGGTCATAACAACTCTTAGTTGTGGGTGAGATAAGGTAAGGAAATAAAGTGCGCAGAGTCCTGCTGGGATTTAAAGGCGTAAGGAATTCGACTGTACCTTGATCAGTGTCAGATTGGTTAGGTCTTAACTACATTCCAGTCCGAATTTAACTTGGAGTAGGATAGTTTATGTAGCGGCTTAATAAATTATGGTGTTCAAATATCGACTAGGTCCCGGGGTTTTTCTGCATTTGCGGTTTCCTCATTAACAAAATTTCTGGTGTCTGTGTTATTTCTTTTCCACATTATATTTTTTATATAATTGAAATATCACAGGTTGTACGTAGTTCAATCAATTAGATAATCCAACCTTTGGTTGTTGATATAAATTGATTGACACTTGAACATTGGTCTTTGGTACCGTTCAATTTGTTTCACATAATAATCAGGCTTGCGGATTTTTATTCGTTTGATTTGCTGATTGCATTGTGGAATAGAGATACAACTCTTGAATATATTTCCATTGATTGAATCTGACTGTCTAGTTGATTCTCTTGGAATTATATTGGAGTTTGTCCATACAGATTGCTAAGACAAATATTGGGTGTGGTTGTTAGACCCCCGCTTTTTCAAAAAAGGAAAAACACAAGACAACTGAAATTTCGTTAACGAAGAAACCACAAAATCATAAAACCCCAGGACCTCGTCCAGATTGAACACCACACTGTATCAAGACGCTATAGAGATTATCCTACTATCATACTTCGGACTGGAATGTATTTGAGACCGAATCCACCCTCAAACTATTCAGTCACAGTCGCGCTCTTTATGTCTCTTGGAACTCGCAAGGTTCTACGCATTTGATTCCCTTAGCTGATTTCCTTTACATCCTAAGAGTTGCTTCATCTTAAGTGAAGACTTTTGATACCAATCTTCTTTTAACGGATAAGCCCTTTTGATTTCCGTTTAGATCAAATATCAAGGTGTCAAATTTTTTTTTCAATGTACAAGGATAGAAAATCTCACAAATACGGAACTTACGTCTCCCAAAGAGCAGCCTATATTCTTAACCACCTCTAAAGAACAATCTTCGAAAGATTAACTAAGATCCGTCTTTAGATATCTATCTTGAGGAATCACAAAGTCTAAGACGAAGAGAACTTTGCGATTATTATCTATCTTGCCTAAAAGAGACTACGAAAACCTTGATAACAGAAAAGAAAGATCAGAATACATGAACTATCAAGCTAAAGAAAGTCAGACCTGGCTTCACGAATCCCTAAAGTGAAATGTTTTAGTCGTAGACCTCATAACATTTCACATAGGAAACCTTGGTCAATAAAGGACGACTCTAGAATCAACTAGGAAACAAAGTGTCAAGATGGATTTTTCTAGTTGTTAGAGATGCTCTATTTATAGTTTTCAAAGACCAGGGTTAGCTTAGAATTCAAGCTAAGATAACTTGAGAATTAAGCAAAACAATTTAGTTCTTAAAAATACAATAGAAGACGATACACATGGGTTCGGTTACGAACCGTGTATAATGACTGTTCTGTATGGAAAGTTAGCCATTTGATGTTCATTTAAACACCTAAGAAATTAATCATGATACAAACACATAAGAGTTTAAGTAATCAATGAAGTCTTAGAAGTGTTTAAGACAGTTCTAGCAATGCTAAATATATTAAAATAATAAGTCTTTAAGCATATGCTAAATATTAGGATTGCTCATTCTTGAAGTATAATTGCACGTAATTGTTTTAGAATACCTTGATGATCAAACGATTTTATCTTCTATTATCATTTTTTTTAAGCACGAGAAAACATAAAAACAAACTAAAGAGCTATGACACGTGGGTATTTGGTACCCACAGAGTCATTAAATAGAATTTGGATAATAAAATGTGGGAAATTCTGGTCCCAGCCTAAAGTTGATAGGTTTCCTGCTTGACTTGCGTCCGCCGCATAGTTTTCCAAACCATCTGTTGCTTGATTACCTTCTCTATAGTTGTGTTGAATTGTGCATTGAGGATTTGTTGCATCTTTGTTTTATTTCTGCAACATACCACAGAGCTTCAAGTTATTTCTGAACGAATCGCATCAGATTTTCTGAGTCTGTCTCAAAGATGACTTTTATCCATTGTTTCTCTGTTGTTGTCCGTGAAGCTAGCAGAATCGCCCACGTTTCAGCTATTAGCGTCGTAGTGATACCTAGAGTTTGCGTTAGAGCCATTATAGTTTGAGCCGTTGAATCCCTGCAAATAAAACATGCTCCCGCCATTCCCGGATGTCCTCTAGTATCCCCAGCAGTGTTTATCTTTATCCAATCCGGATGTGGTCTGGTCCATCCTGCTAATATCGTTGTTGTTTCTTTGGTATTTGTTGGGAGTGCTCTGAATGGTGTATCCTCGGGTAAAACTTGGGGTAAAACTTGTTTTTCCCAATCGAACTCTTGTTTTTGTTGCACGGTAAGTGCCTCTATTATCAATTGATATTTAGCTCTCCAATTAATTTTATTCATAATTATTTACCGTACCTCATTGTTAAGTCCTAATATACACTTGTTGTTTCTAAAATGGGTAAAATAGGAAAAACTGCTTCCAACTTAATTTGGAAATGCTTTACGATTCACATCCCTAAAAAAGTCTCAAAAAATCTTCACAATTAATGACAATTCCCGGGTGAAAATGACATATAAAATTTGATACTGTTTAAATGGACGAGAATGTAAAAATAGCTAGGATGTATACAATTTCATCCTACCCATTTTCAAATACTTTTTATTATTTTTAACTTGGATGCATCCAGTTTCATCCTTGCTATACTTTTAAGTTTAAGCCAGGATGAATCCAGTTTTATTCTTGCTATTTTTTTGGTGTCCATCTCAGCCATACTAATTTTTATTCGTCCATTAGAACCATATTTTAAAAATATTTGGACAATTGACATAATTTCTCAAAAATCTTCTAATAGGAAGAAAATGGAGACTCACTTTATCCGATATTTATCTCAATTATTGGTGGAGCTTAGTCTTCTTCCAGGGTAAAACATTAACATTGTCAATTTGTCATCATAAAATTGTTGGATTTAATTAGGAAGAAGACGCTAGAGCGTACAAAGAGAAAGAAAAAAAAGAAAAACCACGTACCCATATATATACATAATACAAGCATGTAATGCTTCAAAAAAAATATAAATATAAACATATACAGTGATCCCTGCAATATGCATGGTGGTCGAACACGTGGACTGACACTTGTTACATGCTACAACTACAAGTAAGTGTCAATCTTTCAACAATTAATGTGGATAAGTTAGCAGCCACATCACCAAGGCAATGTAGTCCACCTAATCATGTTATATGTTTCCTTCGAAATAAAAACGAAAAGGAAAAAAACAGTGCGTGTAAACGGTAGAACAAGTTTAGTTGTTTTAGAACAAGTTCTAAAACAGTGCGTGTAAACGAAAAAGAAAAAAAAACAGTGCGTGTGACGGACGAGAGAGAAGGATGAATTGGTTTTCGTAGCGACTTAGTTGACGCATTTAGGGAGGGAATTTACTCAGACATTCAAGTGAAGCCGGGCAGTGGTCCTCCTATATGGACGCGTGATACTGTTATTTCCGTGTGTAAACATTGTAGGCAACAAGATCTGAAATATTGAAGACCATGCTAGCATCGGATTTATGCAAAGCTGCACCAGACGACTCTATCTCTCTCCCAGAATTTAATTATGAAGAGCTTGAGACCTTCTTGGAGTTTCTTTACAGGGGAGAGTTGGATATAGAAAAGTTTCAGAAGCATTATTGCTCCCTGTTGATAAATATGGGATTTCGCATTTGCAAAAATACTCTGAGCAACAGCTTATAAAACTACTAAAACTCGTCAAATGCACTCAAAGTTCTAGAACTTTCGGAAGTTGTTTCGAACAAGACAGTAAAGCTTGCTGCCTTAAAATTTATATTACTCCAGTACAAAGAGATAATTCTCGCACCTAGTTTTGATGAGTTCGCAAAACAGAATCCCCATTTGGTGGTACAGATCACCAGGGCATCTGTCACTTGCTCGAGCCAGAAGAGAATTTGAAGAAGAGAACATGCAAGTTAGAATTAATACAGTGGATGTTGGTGCTGGAGATAACAAGAAGTTTTTTTTTTTTTTTTTTTTTGCAGGATGATTACTTTTTGGACCTGTAAAATAGAAAAATGTGATGCTTCAAGTCACTGGTACAAAGGCCGAAAAATAGGATAGCAACTACTTACGAGAAACAAACTACGTATAGGAAATACTTTTGGGTATCATGCTGCTGTAAATATCCATGTTGGAATTATGTGTCGGCTTTTCGTTTTACCTATTCTTTTTGCTTGTATGCCACATTTGACAGAAGAAAGAAAAAAAAGAAGAAAGGATGTGGAATGCACAGGCTTCCACGGTTCCACTTCCACCACCGATGCTCCAAACAAGCAAAAATGCACTTATGTGATGAAAATGCTTTATATCCCTTTGCACTTTGCACCCATTTTTTCAAAATGGGTTTCTAGTTAGCCTCAACAGACTTGGTCACTCCCTTAATCACCTGCTATGTAATTGTAGCCCTATTGAAAGTCAAACTTGACTTCTCCCTTAATCTCAAGGAATGAATTTGTTGCTGCAGAGACCCATATATGATATCTCAATACCTAAGGCTCAAGTGAGAGTCCTGCAGCGGTAAGCTTTTGCCCACAGAAATGGCAAATAACACAACTGATAAATTAGATTTTCTAAATTGACCAAGTTCCAGGTTAAAGCTCATTAGATGATTTATGCCGAATTGGCACGAGTTCTTAGCAAAATAAAGAAGAATGAATCCATGAATTCAATTCCAGGCACATCAATTAGCAGAAATCATATCGACAGAAAACAAGTTTTAGTTTTTATTAAAAAGAAAAGTTGAGACCATTACAGACCTTACAGATGGACACACAGACACGAATAAGAGATCACCACAAACAGAACTACATCAGCCTATTTTTTATTGTTCACATTCCGCACTGTAACCCAACACAAGAATTGGGCACACATTTCACTGGCAAATGGAACTCTTAACCAGAAATCTGAATAGATTTGACTTCAGGCTTCTTCTCTTCAACTTTAGGAACACTCACAGTTAGCACTCCGTTCTCCATAGACGCCTTAACTTCATCAACTTTTGCATTCTCCGGCAATCTGAATCTCCTTAAAAACTTACCGCTGCTGCGTTCGACCCTATGCCATTTATCGTTCTTCTCTTCTTTCTCTCGACTTCTTTCACCACTTATCTGGAGTACTCTCCCTTCTTCAACTTCAACTTTCACTTCTTCCTTTTTAATTCCTGGAAGATCTGCTCGGAAAATGTGTGCTTCTGGGGTTTCTTTCCAGTCGATTCTAGTGTTTGCCAATTGTGATGTTTCTTTTGAAATTTCAGAACCAGCCGGAAAGGAAAGTCCAGAGGAAGAAGAATTGGATCCTGAAAATGGGAAACCTTGGAATGGATCCCAAATATCTAGTGAGAATGGGTCGAACACGTTTGTCCTTTGGTTTCCAAAGAAACTAGGAACCATCGACATTGTTGATTGTTGAGAGTTTTGGGGTTTTGAGTTTTAATTTGAAATCTGTTTTCTAAGAATTCGTGAGTTTTGGGGTTTAATTTGGAAACTGTTTTTGAGAATGAGATCTGATTTGATTGGGTATGTCCATCGAATTCATCTCCTACTTATACGAAGATTAAAGAAAGATTAAAAGACAATTCTCGACGGTTGTAGAAAACTGAAGAACAATGTTTCTTCTAGAGACGTCTATTTTCCCCTTTCGGATGCCATGCCAAACATCTAGTAACTTCTGTTGACCTTTTGACCAGATGGACCCATACGGTCCAAAGAATTGTCAAACAGAAAAAAATATGACCATCCAGGTGGATGGGAAAATACCACCCCACCCCCACCCCTGGTCCATGGTATGCATAGTCCGGTTGGTTAGTAAATTGTGGATTATAGGTGTATATATCCTTTTCACAAGTTGTGTCTGAGCGTCCCGGTTATGTTGCGTCCTTCCTCTTTGCTTCTAACTTAGGCCTATTTCTATGCACATGCGAAAAAAAAGCGTGTTTGACATATTAGGTGGCATGACAAACGTTGCACCACTATGGAAAAACCATTGAGCGACAGAGTTGGCGATATAATGAATATCGCTGGTGCCATCAAACTCATTGCTCGATATAAGAATATCGCCGGCGATATTATGATTATCGATAAGTATTTATTTTGCAACGGCTATTTCCCCTTCTTGATTCCTATATATACATATATATATGCTCTTGTACATTTTCAAGTCACTCACACCTACTTCTACATATAGTTTACCAATTTCTCTATCTCTATTCTCAATTTTAAATTTCATAATCATCAATGGCGAGATCCATTGAAGAGAGGAATGTTATTATGAGTCGGTTTAGATTACAACAAGAAATGCATCAGAGGAGGTTGCAAGAACTTGACGATGAGGAAGATGAATATAATAAACTAATCGACACTTTGATGCTTGTACATACAGGCCAAATACCAAGAGTTCCAGAGCCATAAGAAGTATTCTTAAGAAGATATACATATCGAGGGAGGGAATTTTACCACCAGAAGCCGGTGCACGATTATTTTCTTCCCAATTGTGTGTACTCTGATCAAAATTTTCAAGGTCGATTCTGCATGCCTCGACATCTGGTGAAAAAGATTATTGAAGAACTTTGTCGAGTAGAACCTCAATTTAATTATTAGTTTGACGCATTGAATATTAGAGGTCATAGTTCTGAACAAAAAGTTACTTCGTCGTTAAGGATTCTAGGTTATAACAGACCAGTGGATGAGAACGATGAGTACCTTCATATGGGTAAAACAACTTTATTCAGTTATGTTTCATTGTTTTGTGAAGTAATGATTAATCATTTTGGTCCAACATATTTACGAAAACCAAATGAGGAAGACAAATATTGAGGGAGAATGAGGAAAGGGGATTCCCAGGAATGCTAAGTAGTCTTGATTGTATGCATTAGGTATGGAAAGGATGCACTTTTTATTGGGCCGGTCAATATAAGGGTCATTATTCAAAACCAACTGTTATCCTTGAAGTTGTTGCTTCCTATGATTGTTGGATATGGCACGCTTTTTTTGGTCTTTTGGGTTCACAAAATGATATTAATGTTTTTCTCAAGTCGTCTCTGTTTGAAGATCTGAAGTATGGAATTTGTCCCCAAGTTCGTTTTATGGTGAACGACCATCAGTACACTCATGGGTATTGCGAATGGTATCTACCCAAAATGGTCCACCTTGGTTCAATGTTACCGTGAGCCTCATGTCGGTGCATTGGGCCGTTCATGCCGTCATTTTAACAACCGCCAAATGGCAGTGAGGAAGGATGTGGAATGCGCTTTTGGAATTTGAAGAGGAAGTTCGCCAAATACCGTTATTTGATGAAAATGCTTTATATCCCTTTGCAGTTTGCACCCATTTTTTCAAAATAGGTTTCTAGTTAGCCTCTACAGACTTGGTTTGTAAGGAAGATGAACACTCCCTTAATCACCTACTATGTTATTGTAGCCCTATTGAAAGTCAAACTTGACTTCTCCCTTAATCTCATGGCATGGAATTTTCGTTGCAGAGACCCATATATGATATTTGAATACCTAAGGCTCAAGTGAGAGTCCTGCAGCGGTAAGCATATGCCCATAGAAATGGCAAATAACACAACTTAAGCAGTATGATAAATTAGATTTTCTAAATTGACCAAGTTCCAGGTTTAAGCTCATTAGATGATTTATGCCAAATTGGCAAAAGAGAATGGGCACTAATTCTTAGAAAAATCTATTCTATTATATAAAGGGAACTCCCTTTACTGTAGCCAGCTGAAGCTGTAAAAAAAGTTCCTATTTTGCCCTTATATTTACACCATATAATGGAAAATAAAAATATAATTCGAGGGCAAAATAGTAATAGGCCATGGAAAAAATGGGAAAATTTTTATTTTACCCCTAAACAAACCTAATATTTGTGCTTCCAAAAAAATAAAATAATCGCGGGGAATATTAATAATTAATTTTACTTTGATGAGATGATAATGGCAAAATTAACATTTCACCATTGTTGGATCTCGAAGAGAACTTTGATGAGATTCAACTACAAAATACCGTATCCAAAAAAAAAAAGTGTTTAACAATTTTGTGAACCCATGAATAAATCTACAACTTATGGGAAATCTCTGCATATATATATAGCCTAGAAGAATTAGTTGGGTCTTCGATGTAAATTAACCCTCAACCCTTGCAACCTGATTGACCTGATTGTTTGACATTTGTTTTACATCTGTGTTTGTTTTCCTTTCTTAGTGGTGATGATGGGGTGATTCATGGTGGTGGCGACGAAGAGACGGAAGCGGTTTTGAGAGAAAAGGGAAGAGTATACGGAGAAGTAGAGATGAGCGTACAGACTCAAGAGAAACCTAATTATACTATTGATCCAAGCACGTGCGTACGCACGTGCCGAAAATTCTTGTAAAGAAGAATGAATCCATGAATTCAATTCCAATCACATCAATTAGCAGAAATCGGAAATCATATTGACATAAAATAACTTTTAGTTTTTATTAAAAAGAAAAGTTGACACCATTACAAACCTCAGGGATGGACACACGGACACGAATAAGAGATCACCACAAACATAACTACATCAACCTATTTTGTATTGTTCACATTCCACAATGTAACCCAACACAAGAATTGGGAATATCAGAGACACATTTCACTGGCAAATGAAACTCTTAATCAGAAATCTTAATATATTTGACTTCAGTCTTCTTTTCTTTAAATTTAGGAACACTCACAGTTAGCACTCCGTTCTCCATAGACGCCTTAATTTCATCAATTTTTGCATTCTCTGGCAATTTGAATCTCCTTAAAAACTTAACACTGCTCCGTTCAACTCTATGCCATTTACCGTTATTCTCTTCTTTCTCTCGACTTCTTTCACCACTTATCTGAAGAACTCGTCCTTCTTCAATTTCAACTTTCACTTCGTCTTTTTTAATTCCTGGAAAATCTGCTCGAAAAATGTGTGCTTCTGGGGTTTCTTTCCAGTCGATTCTAGTGTTTGCCAATTGTGATGTTTCTTTTGAGATTTTAGAACCAGTCGGAAAGGAAAGTCCAGAAGAAGAAGAGTTGGATCCTGAAAATGGGAAACCTTGGAATGGATCCCAAATATCCAGTGAGAATGGGTCGAAAACGTTTGTTGTTTGGTTGCCAAAGAAAATTGGAACCATCGACATTGTTGAGATTTTTGGGGTTTTGAGGTTTAATTTGAAAACTGTTCTGAGAATTCGTAAGTTTAAGTTTAATTTGGAAGCTGTGAGAATTTGTGAATGAGGTTATGAGATTTCCCAATTTTTATACTGCGAATGAGATTTTTATTTGAATATGTTTATGTCGATTGAATTTATCTCATATTTATATAAAGATTAAGAAGGATTAAGACAATTCTCGATGGTCGTAGAATATTAAAGAACAATGTTTCCTCTGGAGACGCCTATTTTTCACTATCGGATGCCAAACATTTTGTACTATAATTGTCTAGTAACTTCTATTGACCTTTTGACCAAATGGACCCATACGGTTCAAAGAATTGCCAAACAGAAAAATATGACCATCCTGGTGGATGGGAAAATAGCCGAGATTATAGAAGTCCCTACTGACATCATAGGTATGAATCTGGTAAACGAGCAGGAAAGGATTGGACTGAATAAGAATGATTAACACTTATATTGCTCCTCATTTACCGATTAGAAAAGAGAATAGAGATGTTAAAGCTCCCAATTTAGATGTGGATCACTTTATCTTCATAGATGGTTTTTTCAAAGATTTTAATATGTTTTGGGAATTATTTGGTGTGATATTGCAGGCAGAATAAGAAGAACTCGCTCGGACTTTGGGATGATTTCAGATACAGTAGGTTTTGAATCATCTACTCTAATTTTGGCTATCTATTTGGGCTAAAGAGATGAATCTGTCTAAAGTCATCTTCGTTAGTGATTGTCTCCAGCTGGTGGATTTTGTGAATGGAGTCAATAAAAATGTTGCGTAGAGAAGCAGTGATATTATTGAATATTGTTGGAATTTACTTTCTAGTTTTTGTTCCTTTAAAGTTGTGTATATAAAGCGTGTTAAAAACAATCTAGCAGACCGGCTTGCATGTCAGGCTAGAAAAAACAGTGGCAAAGGTTTTCGGGGCTCCTTTCCTCATTTTTTTGAAAGTCTTGTTAGGAAGGAACCTTTAAATGGTGTTTGTAATTCTCTGTTTTGTTAATTCCATGGTGTGTTTCTTAGCAAAAAAACAAAAAAGGATGGGAAAATAGCGCCCCTACCCTACCCCACCCTTGGTTCATGGTATAGTCTGGTTGGTTAGTACATTATGGGTTATAAGTGCATATCCTTCCCACAAGTTGTGTCTGAGATCCTGGTTATGTTGCTTCCTTTCACTTTGCTTCTGACTTTTTGAGTGAAATTTATTTACTACAATATCAAAGACAACTGGACCCGGTGACGGTGGTTGCACTTCACTTGAGAGTTGGGGGTTATGCATATATAATAATCTAGCGGTGGCTTTGAAGAAATTTAAATAGAAGAACATGTACAAGTGGTGAATTTGTGATGCTGGCATGCTTCTAGCGAGCTCCATTATGAAACCTCATTCGCATATCCATCCAATTAAATCTTAGACAAGCAGCAGCGTAGTACAAGTAGTGTGGGACAAATGCGAATAGGCGTCGTACCCTGGAGATTTAGAGGGCGCTCTTTTTGTGAAACTTTAGATGAACGCCACATCATATCGATCTCACTGAAAGTGTGACAAATGCTCGACTATATGTGGCTTTCCATTTTCATAAAGCTTTGTACTCCTTGTAACAGCATATGGTTTCCATTTTTATGATAGAGGTACAAAGTTTCAGGCTTATGGCTATTATTTGAAGGTTATCATTTCTTCGCCCTCTAGATGAAAATGCTAAGGGATGCCTAAAAAGGGTGAAAGTAATAAGTTACCCTCACTATTAAAATTTAAAATCTTAAATAAAATTTATTAAAATCTATACTCTTAGGTACTTTTCTATCAACTCATTCCTCTTAATTAGTTTTTTCAATGAATTCATACATTTTTTTTTATAATGATGAATTCATACATTCAAAATTGAAATTTTTCAGAAATTCAGGTCGTCTCCGTTTATCCAGAATCCGTTTATATGAATGTTCACATGAGCTAATTTAGAACTATCGGTTGATATTCACATACACGTCGGCCGATGGTTCTTGATATTCTTCGTGGTTGAAGAACACCAACCCAGAATCGATCAATATAGAAAATTACAAAGACTAATTCTGGTGAACCCATTTTTCAATTAATACTCGATCCTAGGATGAGTATGACATCATACTCATTCTAAAGACGTCGAGTGATGTACACTCGATTTTTGATCGAGTATAAATTTTATACTCGAAATGTAAAACTATTTTATACCATGAGTATGATTGTATACCCAATTTAAAAGCGAGTATGATTATATAGTTGAACTGAAAATAAGTATGACTTCCCAAATATAATATAAAATACGATTTCATATTCGATCTGAAATCATACTCATTCTTAACTCGAGTATGGATTTAAATTATGTTCGATGTTTTTCAACACCAGAAGATATTCGGTCGATGTGAAGGTTCATATCAACCGATTCTGGGGTAAAATAAGATTTTATTTTATTTTTTTAGTTCATTTTTGAAGCTACAATCGATCTATGTGGTAATTAGTATCGACCGATTTTGGGTTTTCTTGATGAACGGTGAAAATCAACCAGAATCAGCCTACAAGATCATGAACATCGACCGGTTATTAATTGATGATTTTGTTAAAAGAAATCGAAATAAGAATCATGTTTGGTGATCATTAACATTAATTAATTTCTGAGCTAACAAGATTAAACATTTGTTAATCAACCGAATTAACACTAATTAACGAGGGAAAAATTAGCTATTAACCAAAATATATGGATAAAGAACTTTTTAATTTACTTCAAAATATCATTTTTTTTCTTCTTCTAAAGGTAGGCCTATAGGCCTCAAACTAGCGAGGTAAATTTAGGTAGTGCTTGTACCATATCATTTTGTATTTTTAGGTTTTTATTTTGCTTCTTTTCCCAACCTAGTGTTTTTCTTTCTTTTGTTAATAAAATTGTTTCTTCTTGGGAGCTTTGCTTAAAAAAAAAATCCACCACATGTGGAAAATCAATCGGTGGACTTTTGGTGCGGAATAATTTACGCTTCAAATACAAAATCTAACAAAATACAATTACAATAAGTGGTTCTACCAAAATTGTTTCTTTGTCTTTCCGGCACCCGGAATAAATTTTCATTTTAACCTAGTTGTTGACTAGCTTTATTATCAGAGTTTTTATTTCAGGCCGATCATGATAGAGGTACGAAGTTTGTATGTCCAACAAACATAGCGAGTAATAATGGATGTGATTTTCAACTAGATCATTTATGACATATAATGTCTTATTTTCATTTTTGGAGAAAGCTTAAATTGTTTGTTACTTGAACATATGTCATAAGCATTTTTTTACTTCACCATCATTACTACCTAAGGAATAAGTGAATATTATTTCTATACTTTTTTTTTTTTTAATAACCATAAGTTTTACTGAAAACTAGCAACAGTATAACAAAATATTAAACAGATATACAATATCAATCAGGATTTTATACTTCATAATTCCTATACTATTTAGGATTTTATATTGTGTGGATTTACACTATTAGAGTCATTTGCAACATATGTTATCTTTTTTATACGACTCCATTTTGCAAACTTATATGCCTCCCCATTATAGTTACTTTAGTATGTATATTATCTTTATTACACAAAAAATTGGCATATTCTTTAAAATTGTTTCCGTTCTCCAGTCACAAAATGATAACTATTGTTCAAAAAGTTTACCGCACCTTTGAAATCTTCTTTGATCCTAATGTTGTTTATATTCGGCTTTTTTTCCCATTGCACTGCTCTTTGTAAAGCTATTCCCTCTGCTGCTGCTGGTACTGTTGTGGATCTTATACTGGCACAACGGCAGTTGTAGTTTAGAGTTGTAAGATACATTACCATATTCCATTTCAACAATTGGAAAATGAGATAGGTGATACAAATGACATGTACGTGTTCTCTTCGTGATAATAAGTACGGGAGAATAAGTGGAAATGATACTTGTTGCATGATATTTTATATATGTCATTCTCTAAACAATTAAGTGATAATAATGCGTCGCGTAAATGAACAACTTTCATTCTTGACCTATCTGGCTCTTATTCTTTTCTAGGTTGAGAATTTAAATTGTAAAAGCATGTTGTTGATACTTTATGTTTCTAACATGTTGCGATGTTGGTATAAAATTCTTAGGGGAAAATATGGATCAAAGATATGTTGGAAGAGAGGGAAGGAGGTTAGATCGGTTCTCTTACCGACTTAGCCCTTGTACTTAGGGAGGGAATTTACTCAGATATTCAAGTGAAGCATGGCAATGGTCCTTTCATAAGGGATCATAAATTTTTGTTGGTTAGTACTTAGTATTAGTGTGTGTATACAACTTTATATTACATTTATAAGGCTTGATGCATTAGCTATAACCATCCATGTGTGCTAACTTGAAATAAGCAAATCATAGACATTATTTATATCCTTGAAATTATAGGATGATGATATTTATATTTGTTGTGTAAATGATATAGACAACAAGATTTGAAATATTAAAGAACATGCTAGAATCAAATTCGTGTAAGGATAATAATCAATCTCTCCCCCTGAGTTCGGTCATGGAGAACTCGACACCTTTTTGGAGTTTCTTTACCGAGGAGACTTGGTTATAGGAAAGTTTGAAAATCATTTTTGCTCCATATTAATAGCAGCGGATAAATATGGTATTCCACATTTGCAGAAGTTTTCGGAACAACATCTTGTTAAACTATTAAGCGCGTCACATGCACTCAAAGGATTAGAAGTCTCTGATGTTGTATCGAACAAGAAAATAAAAACTTGTTGCTTCCTTGAAACTAATTGTACTACACTATAAAGAGATAGTTATGGCCCCTATTTTCGATGAGTTTTCTAAACGGAACCCACATTTAGTGGTTGAAATCACTAGGGTCGCTTTCACTTATCTCACCGAGAAGAGAATATGAAATGAGGTGCAAGATATGCTCAAGGTAGGAAGACTCCTCCTTTGTTCCAGTTGATTGGAGATGAAAATTACAAGAACTTTTGTAAGAGCTGACCAGTATGTTTGAATCTTGATTAATGATGTGAATAATAATATGTGTCGATGTTGTTAGGGCTGTAGTTCTAGGGCCCTTGTTAACTTGTATACCAGTTTATAGGTTGGGAATTAATATTTTGTATAGATTCTATCACTTTTTGTATGAGAGTTCTACACTTGGACTTTTAAAAATTGTGTTAACAAGGACTGCGTTTTTTCCATAAATACCCTTGAAATCGTGGGTAGAATTTCTATTTTGTTTTTGAGTGGACGGGAGATGCAAGTCTCATCTTCTTCTTCTATTCATATTCTCTGGAAAACAGCGAAACCCCATTGAAACTCATCACCCTTTTGGAAGAAAAAAAAATCAACTACTTAAGATTATACATTCGATCAAAAAAATCTATATCATGATATTTAATCATTCAAATCAAGTATTTTGTTTAGAAATGATGATCTAACATCATAAAATCCAAAGTAAAATTAATGATTATCTTCATATTTGATCACCCATACCAATTGAGAAAAATTAAATCTATCAAACCCAGGCGATTTAGGGCTTTAAATGTGATTGATTTCTTATGACCATTAATGGCAGAATGGGTGAGAATTGGGAACTGATCAACTTTCAACCCATCATAAAATCAATACATTACCATTATAATTAAAACTCCATACAATAAAAAAATTCATGGACGGCAAGTGGTAGCGCGCTAGTTCTATTTGTCTTCCAATCATAAGAGAAAACTTTGTTTCGGTGCTCCGAGTAATGTCGAATGTATTTATGCAATCCAAATCAATAGTGAGATCCGATAAATCTCCGGAGAGTTTCACAAGAGTTGCCCTTATAAACTGACCTATCACCTAACACAAAAAGGGTGTCTAACATAAAATAAATGGTCTAAGCTAGATAAACACACTCCATACGTCATAAAACCATTGGTTTTCTTACGAATCTTTTTTTTCCCGAAAAAAAAGGGAAATACATATATTAGGTTTTACCTATTTTTCACCTACATTTTTCCTATTTACCACCCATGTTCCCCGGCAGAAAAGGAAAATATATTAGGTTTTTTCTATTTGCCACCCGTGTTAGAATTGGTAAAGTGATTGTACTTTTTGGTTTTAATTTTTCCTATATACCACATAGAAAAGTCAAATTAAATTTAAACTATTGATTTCTTATTTGTCTTCTACTTCATTAATTTTATTAAAATACCATAAGAAGCTTTTAACCCTAGATTAGAATCCTGTTTAATTGTAATACATAAAAAAAAATATATTGTTCCTTTATTTTTTTATCATTTGATTCGTGGAAAAATAAACAAATTTTACGATTTTTCTTATTCTTTTTAATTTTTTTAATTAATTTGTTTTAAACTTTTTTAATTCATTAATTAATAGACAACACTCATTTTGTCCATAAATTATGGAAGTATTCAATTTACTGATGAAAATAATTTCATGTCAAGTAACCAAACCATTTGATGGAAGAGTATTTGTTATTATTCAGACACAATAGTTTAGAGCCGTGTAGTCGTCCAGAATATCACAGCTAGAAAAAATAGTAGTCGACCAGAATAAGGATGTTGTTAGCAATCATAGTCGTCCAGATTTTGATGACAGACTTTCTGCGTTGTTTTCTGAATTGTTTTCACTGTTATATTAATTAACGACTAGGAAAGGATGCAGTCGTATGGAATAAGTATGTCCAGAGCAGTCATAGTCGTCCATGAATTTAAACTTCCTATATAGATTTTCAATTAAGAAGATAGATAAATTGAAATCAGTAATTCGCACATCACAAAAATTAAAAGCTTTCTTGGTCATCTTCTTAGTAACATCTTTTGGTACAAGATTAATGATTAGAAGTTACAACAAAAGGGATTGAAAAAAGAGTAGGTTGTGGAAGAAGAAAATGGGGATATTGGTGTTGGAGGTTGGTTGGAAAGGTAGTAATGTTTAGATACGTAGGATAATTCGGCTACACAAAGAATAAGAATAGTGGTTCTAGGGTTCAAATGTGGGGTGGGAAAAAAAGATGTAGGGCGTAAAAAGACATAGCCAAAACATATAAAGGTGGTTTTTAGGACATTTTAAAACTTATTTGGGTAGTAAATAGGATAATTAGGGGTGGCAATCAATGTGTGCGGAAAATAGGAAAAGTGTGCGTGGAAAATAGGTGAAACCATATATTAAAAGCTAATGTTTATCAAAGCGATGAGCATTAGACATAAACAGAAACAAAATAGAAGTTAGTTGTTACTTGTAACTGCTTTCCTCCCAATTGCATAGAAGAGTACTTAAAGAAAAACCTTCAAAAAGCTTAGTATTCAAAGACCAGTTAAAAAGAGTACATTTATTTGAAATTATTAGCTGGTTGAAACTCCTTTTCTTGTTATTATAAATCCTACAGTTCCGCTCCATCCAAATGTTCCACCAGATTGCAAAAGGGAGAATTTCCTAATTTTTTTTTATTTTTTTTATCATTATGCTATTATTTTTATTTGACCACACCCAAATGTTGGTCTTGACACTTTCTGAAAACACACAATTTACTCCAAAACTTTCCTAGTCTCCGGATAGTGTAAGGAAAGATGATTCTGGGTTTCCTACTCAACATTACAAAATAAGAAAGTACTAGAGTTTATCTTACCCGCTTTCAGTAAGTAATCCAGAGTTGGTGCTCCTTTGTAACAAAGACACCACACTAGAAACGAAACCTTCAATAGAGTTTTGGGATTCTAGACCTGTGTATAAGGAAAAGCCAAAAACCCATTGGCCACCGAAAATCTGCGGTAAAATTCTACTTTCTATAATCATCATCTACACTGTTGTATAAAGTTGTTGTAAAATTTTCCAGAGCCTGAAGCATCGTAACCACTTCACCCAATTCATGCTCTCTTAGATTTCTTTTATAATTAAAATTCTATGCCATGTGATCATAAATCATATCCCTAATAGCAACATTTTTTAATTAAGAGAGATTGAATAGGCTTGGAAATCTATCCTTGAGAGTATTCTCTCCTACCTAGATGTCTGATCAAAATAAAATACTAGAACCATCGTTTAAAGTGAGTGTAGTAATATCCATAACATAGTTCATGGACTAAAGAATTTCATCCCAGTATCTATGACCCGCAAACTTAGAATAAGAATTAGGGAATAAAGGATTTGGGTTAGTATTTATCGATGAGAATGATTTATCTACACAAAACATTTTATTAGTCTTCGTATTTCCAAATCCACTTGCATCGTAAAGATTTACAGGGGTTAGACCACGGGTGAGTTGGGGGGAGTTTAATGTATTTTGAATCTTTGGGATTTTGAGGGAGTGTAAGAGAGTATAAAGAGTTTGGTGTTTTGAGTGTAGGGAGTTTGAGAGACTCCCCCAAAATCTCTACTCTTTTGAGAGATTTTTAGTGAGACAAAAGTACAATGTAAACTCCCTAGAACTCCCCAAAACAAACCAACTCCCTAGCATTCTAGTTTTTACCACTAAAAGGGAGTTCAAGAGTTTCTTTCAAACTCCCCCACGACTAACGGGGTTTTCTAGGGAGTTTGGGAGACTCTTCTAAACTCTCCCACGACTAACGGGGATTTTGAGAGACTCTTTCAAACTCCCCCACGACTAACGGGTAAAAACTAAACTACACTCAACTCTTGCAACTCCCTACTAACCCCTGTTAGAGTATTTATCGAAATCGATTCGCTTTATAAAAAGAAGAGATCAATGAACTTCAACTTAGATGTTCTTAGAGCAAGGGCTATGGGTGGTGTCACTCCTTTATTTGAAGGAGTGAACTACCAATTTGAGCAGATTAGAGGGTATTATGGGTAATTTTTACCCCACTAACCCCCAACTCGTTCACACACTCGTTCATTTGAACTAGTGGTTGGTAGTGTAACACTAGACAGGGGACTATCTCCCGTGTTGAAAAAGAATGACAAACAAGGGACTGTCTCCCATGTGTAACTTTTTTTAGGTATGGACGGGAGACAGTCTCCCGTGATGTTTTTTTTTTTTTTTGAGATCTCATCAATCATCTCGTGAATTTCATTCGATCTAGGATGGATCTTCTCCTCTAATCCAAACTCCGTGAATTTCACCGTTGATCTCCATTGAACTACAACCAGGAAGTTTACCAATCTTCTTCCGCTTCATCAAAATTATCCCCCTGATATAGTTGTTAAATAATCTCCATCTTCATGATCAAGTTCAATCATGTGTTTAGTTGCATGTATTCAGTAAAGCACCCCAAACTCGATATGAGGAACAAATGGAATTTTTTGAATAAAATCATAAGCTTTATTGAACAACCCAGCACAGCCAAGGAGATCGACCATGCAACCATAATGCTCAAGTTTGGGTGTGATCCCAAACTGTTTATGCATTTTTTTCGAATCTATTTTGACCTTCATCTATTACTCCCGTGTGTGTATTGAATTGGTAGAGAGAGACAGAGAAATAAAAGATGAAACAGAGAAAAATTGATTTTTTATATATTTTTTTTTCTGGACGGAGGACAGTCCCTGTCTGGTTTCAATATTATTTTTTTCTCACGGGAGATCGTCTCACGTGCAGTGCTTCTTTCCCTTTTACCCATATTGGGTTCACCCGTTCATTTGAGCGAGTTCTCCTTCGTACGAAAGAGTTAGTCTCCAAATGAAAACTACCCATAGCCTTTGCTCTTAATACGAAGTCCACTCGGTGATTTTGGTACCTTTGACTTGGCCACCCTTGTAGATGTCGAAGAAATCCGCCTTACAAATCAACGGTACAGAATTCCGCCTTGCACAGTTACAAGAGTTTTCATGACAAAAGAGCGCTTTGGGGGGTCGTTTACTACACTTTTCTTTTCTTTTCAACCCAGTCTTTGGAAAAGGCGAAAAGCTCAAAGAAAGAAATTCATTTTTACAGTAAAACCCATATTCCAATCTTCGGATTTTTGAAAGAAAGATGCATCTATGGCCATCAACGAAGATCAGAGAATCATTCACAGTAGATAACCTTTGGAAAATTAGAAAAGTGAATAGTGATAAAAAGAATAAAGAATCTACACTCAAGAAGAAATTACTAGCCAATGAAGTAAAAGGGCAAGAAGAAGAAGAGGGAGGAGTATCTTCTTTAGATGATAATAATAACAAGAGCAAGTTCAATGGATTCTTAACATATTTTAGGGATTTGATTTGTAGCTGCTTTTGTGGTTAGTGAATTCAAGGTACAAACTCTCCTCTCTCTGTCTATCTCTTTGTTCTTCTTCATTTTTAGGGATTTTGGCTTCTCTCTGATTTTAGAATATTTTAGTATACTGGTAAGTGATTAATTGAAAACCTTTGTTAGGTAGTAATGAATTTGATTAATTGGAAGTGACATTTTCTAAGGAAATCATATAAAACTATCATTTCAGTAGAATTTTGTTTATTGATTTCACCATGTTTGGTAGTACTGAACTTCTGATTAGCTAAGCAGATTATTTTGTTTAGAATCTTCCGTGGAATTCCTGTGTTTTCCCTTTGTTGTTAAAACCAGTATCCCAAATATTTGAAATATAAAATGAATCTTAGGTTGACTTTGATTTTCTTTGTATGCTTAATTATTAAATCTTTAGTACCATGATGGCACGTTTGTGACTATCTGGGAGAGCCAGTCTCTTCCTTGGAATATTGGATTTCATTGACTTATCAGGAAGGAGAATGTATATTTGGGAAGTGAGTTTGTTTCTTTGTAGTGTCAAATATGCATTTATCCAATTCACAGATTGGGATTTGGTGTCTCTAGGATTATTCTTCTTGAGTCAATGAGAATTATAATGTGCTTTTATGATTGGTACTTCGCAGGTACGAGGTTCTTATGCTTAAGTCGACAACATTTTGTAGTACAGAGCTCTTTCTTTGTTTGGAAATATTTTGTTTTCTATGTATGCTTATTGTGCAGACCTTGTTTTTCATCTGGTAACCTCTGGTTCATCTAGTAAAGGCGTATAGTTTATTTTTTAAGTTTCATCTAGAGAATTACCAGATATTTAGAGCATAGTTAACTTAGAATCATCTAGTCTTAACAGCCAAAGTTGGTTGGTTTTTATTTTCTTGTTAGTTGGTTGTTGTTTTGGTGAGTGATGAATTCTGCCATGCACTCCCCTGCGTAAGGAAGCGGGTGAATAAGTTTTGTGATGCAGAAGAGTAAGTTCCAAGTAGCACAATCTCTTACTTTTTGCTACTCCGAGGTTGTTATAATACCTTGTAATCAGTATACATTTTGATTGCTAGCCTCTCTCCTTAGAAAGCTTGTTTGGAACAAACTTATTTCTAGACTCTCAAGACATACAGGATCTTGTATACGAAAACATGATGAACCTGAAACCATGGTTATTCTAGTAACAGTATTTAGTTGGCATATAGAAGTGTGATGAGATACTGAGATGTGAGTGCCGAATAAACAGTTTCAGGAATTAATTCACCAGAAGAGGGATATGTTATTATGATCAAAGTTGTCACAAGGAGGTAAGTGAGACTTAAAATAGACTTTTGTGAGCACTTTAAGGACTTCTGAAGCGTGCTTTGGTAGCTCACTTCAGCGTACAGAGCTACCTCTTTACCTAGAGGAGGGTTAACTAACTCATGAAAAAACAAAAGATTAGCCGACTTACTAGACCGCAGTAGCCAGAAACATTAAGGGGCACCACAGATATTCAAGTGAATAGATTTCAGTATACTGCTAATTAGTGATTCATTGAAAAACCCATGTTAGGTAGCATTTAATTGATTAATTGGAAGTGAAAAATTAAGGAAATCATGTAAAACCATCATTTCAATAGAATTTTGTTTAACGATTGACTTCACCATGTGGGTAGTACTGAACTATTGATTTGCCTTAGCAGATTATTTTCTAGTGTAGATTTGTCTATGGAAATTCCTGTATGTTTGTTTTGTTGTTAAAACCAGTACCCCAAATATTTGAATTACAAGAATCTTAGGTTGACTTTGATGTTCATTATGCTTACTACGAAATTAAAATTAGTGTTATGGCGTCACATTTTTGACTATCTGGGAGAACTGATATCTTCCCTAGAATATTGGATTTGATTGACTTCTCAGAAAGGAGAATGTATATTAAGGATGTAGTATCAAAGTACAAATTTATCTCATTCCAAGATTTGGATTGGGTCTCTAGGATTATTCTTCTTGAACCAATCGGAGTTATAATGTGCTTTTATGGCCTGGACTTTGCAGGAACATGGTTCTTATTCTTAAGTCGATAACATTTTGTAGTGCAAAGCCCTTCCCTAGTTTGGAAATGATTTGTTTTCTATGAATGCTTATTGCTGCTCAAACCTTGTGTTTCATCTGGTAACTCTGGTTCATCTATTGAAGACGTATAGTTATTTTCTTAAGTTTCATATAGAGAATGGTTCATCTAGTAAAGACGGATAGCTATTTCATAAGTTTCATCTAGAAAATATTAGTTGTTTAGAGCATAATTAGAACCATCTAGTCTTAACAGTCAAATTTGATTGGTTTTATCCGCTCTACAATCTCCTTGTTAGTTGGTTGGTGTTTTGGCAAGTGATGTTATACACTCCCCTGCATAAGGAAGGCTGTATATAAGTTTTGTGATGTGGAGTAACAAGTTACGAGTAGCCTGAGGCTGTTATATTTCTGGTAGTTGATATATGATATTTTGATCAGTAGCACTCTCTCCTTACAGGTCTTGTTCTGAGCGAACTCCTTTTAATATTTATGAACTTGCAGTGTCATCTAATGATCCTATTATTCATCATTCATATGGCAACCAACCTTAGTTATACTGAATATATAATTCCATCTTTGGCCCTTGAGCATTTTGATTTCTGGGCTCTAAATATGAAGACTCTTTAAGATGTATGGAATTTTGTGTTAGAAAATATGATGAACCTGAAACCATGGCTACTCTGGTACAATATGAAAAGGGCCTGCAGAAGTGTGATAAGACTCAGATGGGACTAGATAAAACAATTTTTAGGAATCGATTCATGAGGAGATGTGCCGTTGTATTATGGTCGAATTTGTTACAAGGAGTTATGCCAGAATGCAAATGAGACTTTGGTGAACACTTAAAGAGACCTCTAGATCTTGCTTCAATAAAACCTCCTTGCAGGAAACAAAAGAATAACTAGCATAGTACACACCTTAGTGGCCAGAAACAGTAAGGGGCTCCATAATTATATCTTACCATCACCTTTCCTGTTTCAGCTGCACCTTGCTTTGTCTTTACTCCGTGTTATTAGCGTCCATTAATGGGATATTGATTATGCTGTTTTTACTGTATCAACATGTCTCATTTTTACAATTGTTTTCTAATCAAGATTTTTTCTCTATTTCTTTCAGCTCTAAATCGAAACAAAGGATTACCTATGAGTGGAGTAATCGAAGCAAATAATTTTTATGCTAAACATTCAGTAAATCATTCATCATCCTTCCTCACAAACTCAAGAGGCTTAAAACTCTTCACTCAATCATGGACACCACTTCCACCAACCAAGATCATTGGAATCGTTGCCATGGTTCATGGGTTTACTGGTGAATCCAGTTGGTTTGTACATCTGCTATTCACTTCGCAAAATCTGGGTTTATCACTTGTGCTATTGATCACCAGGGTCATGGATTCTCTGATGGTCTTCAATATCACATACCTGATATTAACCCAGTTGTTGATGATTGTATCAATTACTTTGATTTATTCAGGGCACAACATTCTCAGTCACTTCCTTAGTTTATTTTTGCTGAATCGCTCGGCGGAGCCATCGCGCTGTTAATTCATCTTCGCTGTGGTAAACCATGGGTTGGGATTGTTCTTAGGTGCCATGTGTGGAATTAGCCCCAAATTTAAGCCACCATGGCCTTTGGAGCATTTCTTGTCTGTTGTAGCTTGGGTTGTTCCTACTTGGCAGGTAGTTCCGACTCGTGGATCGATACCGCTAGTGCCGTTCAAGGAGGAATGGAAGAGGAAATTGGCGGTTGCGAGTCCTCGGCATAGTCAGGCGAGGCCTAGAGAAGCTACGGCATTGGAGTTGCTCAGGGTTTGTAGAGAGGTGCAGGAAAGGTTTGGTGAAATTGAAGTGAAGTACAACTGTTGATTATTCATGGTGGAGATGGTGTTGTGTGTGATCCTGCTTGCGCAGAGGAATTGTATAAGAAAGCTGCTAGTAAGGATACGACAATTAGGATTTGTGGCATCAGTTGGTAGGGGAATTTCGCAGGAGGATGTGGATTTGGTTTTCAATGGTGTTATCGAGTGGCTCCGAGAACGAGCGGAACGAGCTGCTGCCGGTGGTGGTGATGGTGAGTCCTCAGTTGCGTGATTAGAGACTATATTTTCTGAATAATGGCACTGTAACAATGGTAATGAAGATAAAATGTGTAGATGCCTAATGCCTATTAGCTCTTTTTATCTGACTATGATTTGATCCCTTTGGTTGCGACAGCCATAGCATTCTGATAGGAATTGGGAAGACCTGCATATAAGGTGTCTACATTTGTGTTTTAGTTTGTGATTATGTAACTGTTTTAGTTGAACTGTTGAACAGTGAAGAACACATCTGATGTTGGCGCTGGCCCTTCACATCTATGTAAAACCCTCTGACCAAAATGAGATTTCTAGATGCCCAGAAGTTCAGAATCCCAAGGTTCTAGTGCAATGGTTTTGGAGGTTTTGGTCTCAAGCCAGAGAGTGTAAAATGTACAAGGCGTATCGTCAGCTTAATGCAGAACCATGGATGCAGGAAAGCAGAAACCTATATGCCATCTCAACGCTCAAATAAGCGGTACTCCAGGTTAGAGTTGTCTAGCTGTTTATGCCCAGATGGTCAAAGAGAATGAGCAAGAATTCTTGGCAAAATAAAGAAGAACAAGTGAATTCAATTTAATTCAAACAAGGCACAATTAGCAGAAAACATATAAAGAAGAAACAAGCTCAAAGTTTTCATTAACAAGAAAAGCTAAACCACCATTACAGACCTTACAAACACTGACTGACACTAGTATGTTAATGAAAACAGACAATCACAACACCATGACATCTACTCTCCTATATTGTTCCCATTTCACACACACTAGCACACAACATAGTAAAACCCAACACAGGACTTGAGCAGAGCAAAAGACACATTTTAATGGTCAAGGGACTCAACCAGAAATCTGAATAGATTTGACTTCAGGCTTCTTCTCTTCAACTTTAGGAACACTCACAGTGAGCACTCCATTCTCCATAGACGCCCTAACCTCATCAACTTTCGCATTCTCTGGCAATCTAAATCTCCTTAAAAACTTGCCACTGCTCCTTTCAACTCTATGCCACTTATCATTTTTCTCTTCTTTCTCTCGACTTCTTTCACCACTTATCTGAAGAACTCTCCCTTCTTCAACTTCAACTTTCACTTCCTCTTTCTTAATACCAGGAAGATCTGCTCGGAAAATATGTGCTTCTGGCGTTTCTTTCCAGTCGATTCTAGTGTTTGCCAATTGTGAAGTTTCTTTCGAGATTTCAGAACCAGGAAAGGAAAGTGCAGAGGAAGAAGAATTGGATCCTGAGAATGGGAAACCTTGAAATGGATCCCAAATGTCTAGTGAGAATGGGTCGAAAACATTTGTCCTTTGGTTGCCAAAGAAACTTGGAATCATCGACATTGTTGGAGAGTTTGTGGTTTTGAGGTTTGATTTGAGAACTGTTTTCTGAGAATTTGTGAGTGAGAGACTATGTGATTTCAGAATGCTGATATTTGAATTGAATGGTTATGTCGATTGAATTCATCTCTTATTTATACGAAGATTAAGAAAGATAAAAGACAATTCTCGACGGTTGTAGAAAATTCAAGAACAATGTTTCTTCTAGAGACGTCTATATTTCACTTTCCAAACATTTTGTACTAGAATTGTCTAGTAACTTCCGTTGACCTTTTGACCAAATGGACCCATACGGTTCAAAGAACTGCCAAATGAAAAAATATTGACCATTTGTGGAAATATTATGCACAACTTCTGCAAATTATGCATAACAGAAATAGACAATGAAAATAACAAGGGACGTAGTATGATGGGATTTTATATTTCCATCATCTCTTGGAAGATCTTCATGGAAGAAACAGGGAACCCCAAAACCACGTTTATGGTTTTGCTATCATCCCCAAGAGATAAGAACAAAATGGCTTCTTTCAGGAGAAGAGACACAGGCCCTGAAGCAATTGGCTCCCCCCAACCAAAATCTGCTGAGCTGAATGAGAGTCTAATCCAAGGGCCGATCATAACTGTAGAAGCTATAGAAGCCATACTTCTATTTAACTCATAGTGATCAATTCCAGATCGTAGGTAAGAATTTGTTACGGACTTAATTGACTTTTGAACTAACCCAATTGCGTATGAAATAGGCTTGTCTAGCAATTCTTGTGAATTACTCTGACAAGTTGTGACCGTAACTGCATTTCCGAAGTATCCTTTCGGTAACGGTGGATCGATTCTTGCTCGTCCGTCAACAACAAAGAGTAGCTTTGTATCTTGTTTTGGTACTAATTTTAGTGCTCGTGCTTTTGCCCTCCAAACTAAAGCAGACAAAGCTTCAAAAGTTGTGCACTTGTCGAGGACTCCGTCTTCCATGGCTATTCTCTTAAGCTTTTCTAGCCTTTCTGCGTCGAAAAGGAAAGAACCATAAACCATATCTTCTTCTTCGTACAGAGCGCATGTTTTTGATATGTCTTCGATTACATCGTATTCGATATGGTGGAATTCAATCTTTGGTGGGTTTCTTGCTTTCAGTACGGTTCGGTCTAGGATCGGTGGTGTGGTTAGTGGAAAACCTCTTGCAACTTCACCCCATGAGTTGACAAACTCCATTGCTCCAACTCCATCAAACATAATGTGGTTCATGCATAGCCCAAGAACAAATCCTCCGCATTTAAATTTTGTCACCTGCAATATCAAAGTAAACAAAAAACTTAATTTACTCTTTCTGTTCCAAGAACTGGTGAAATCTGATCAAATAACAAATACATACCTGAGCCACAATGAAAGGATTTCCATTAATATTGGTTGAACCCTGAATGTCAAAAACTAGTTTCGCGCGAGTCTCTTCATCGAGTTTAGTGATGTCTTTGATTTCTTCGATTGTAGTATCAGTTTCAGCTTCAACAAAGACGACACCTTCTCCTGTGCAATCAACATACAACCTGGTGTCGTCGCCTACACCCTTTGTTAAGCGCCCAGCAAGTGGATAGTAGTAAACAAGAACCTTTGACAAAGCATCCTTAATTGTTGCAGCAGCTAATTCATTTCCCTTTTCCTCAGATGCCTTGAACAAGTATATAGTTTGAACCGTCCATGGATTTGTTTGGTCAAGGTTAGACAGAAAATATAAACCTTTAGCTGTTTCCTCTGCAGGAACAACCATTGTTGGCTCTCCTTTCTTAACATTTAAGACATTCGCATTAGAACTCTCCATTACTCGAAACGACATCTTCGATCTCCTCTTAAATTTTTAACAATCAAACCGGATGTCTGAATTCTTGAGTCAGATTGATCCCCTTAGAAGTCAGATTGTTGGTGTTTTGAGAAATGAAACTTTTGGTTAACTTTATATAAATTTCAACAATATCCTTCCACCAAAATATATATACACACGATTGGTTTTATTTATTTTTATTTTATGTAACCGAAGCCAAGCTGGTTAGATGAAAATGACCTCCACCAACTGAAGGTGGTGGTGCATTCCCCTCAAGGTTGTTAATTTGATGCACAGCATTATTTGCCGTGTAGAGTTGAACCTTCATGATGAACTAGTAGTTTATTAAGTTCCACAATCATTTTTAGCCGTATCCATTGAAACTTTTGTGCACAACCACCTTGATGCGATAACATGCATGTTTCTTTCAGTGGTGAAGTCAGCTTGGTTTGGTGGTAACCAATGAAAACAAGGGCCGTTGGGAGTTTTCATTTGATTATAATATAGGGTTTGGTAAAGCATATTTGACTCTTCTTAGCTGTTGCAAATGTATAATTTGTGTTCATTTGGGTTGATATCACGTTGATGACATGATGATTGTATTAATATTTCAAAATTTGTCCTTGGAATCTTGAATGATTGGACGGGTGAATTTGTTAGTGGAATGAGATAAATTGACAATTTAGTAACAGGACCAATTGTATTTCATTTTTATTTAGTGGTTCTACTTGGCACTTACGATTTTTTTTTGTCATTTTTAATAATTTACCAACCAACAAAACGATTTTACAAGGCACTTAAATGGCACTACTGATTTGATTCCACTACTTCGATTCATTCAAGAGATGTGCTACCGGTTTTTCCACTAACAATGGGACAGACTTTCCTATGCGGTGTGCACCTGGTTTCTTGGTTCTAAAGAGCGCATAAAGAGGGACAGACGCTGTGTGTAAAAGAGAGTAAGGGACAACTCTTCTGTCTTAACTTAAGCTTGAAGCAGGACTTTCGATGCTGCAAAAGATAGATACTTGTATGCCATCTCAACACCGGAACTAACCAAGTTCCATGTTAGAGCAGCAGCTGGTTTATGCCAAATTGGCGAGTGCAGGAACAAAGTTTTAAACTAAAGAAGAATTCAGTTCCAAGCAAAATTAGCAGAAAACATATAGACAAGAAACCAGGCCTTGATTTTTCATTAACAAGACAAGCTTAAACCATTACAGACATGAGACATTACAAACACCAACACTAATAACAGACTACCACAACACCATAACATCTCCTCTTCTTTATTTTTAACACATCTCACACTAAACATACGAAAACTTGAAGAGGAAAGACACATTTCATTGGTAATGGGACTCTTAACCAGAAATCTGAATTGATTTGGTTTCAGGCTTCTTCTCTTCAACTTTAGGAACGCTCACAGTAAGCACTCCATTCTCCATAGACGCCTTAACTTCATCAACTTTAGCATTCTCCGGCAATCGGAATCTCCTTAAAAACTTACCGCTGCTGCGTTCGACCCTATGCCATTTGTCGCTCTTCTCTTCTTTTTCTCTACTTCTTTCACCACTTATCTGAAGAACTCTCCCTTCTTCAACTTCAACTTTCACTTCCTCTTTCTTAATACCAGGAAGATCTGCTCGGAAAATATGAGCTTCCGGGGTTTCTTTCCAATTGACTCTAGTGTTTGCCAATTGTGAAGTTTCTTTCGAGATTTCAGAACCAGCCGGAAAGGAAAGTGCGGAGGAAGAAGAATTGGATCCTGAGAAAGGGAAACCTTGGAATGGATCCCAAATGTCTAGAGAGAACGGGTCGAAAACATTTGTCCTTTGGTTTCCGAAGAAACTTGGAATCATCGACATAGTTGAGATTTTTGGTTTGATGAGATTTTCGGGTTTTGAGGGTTAATTTGAAAACTGTTTTCTGAGAATTTGTGAGTGAGGTTATGAGATTTCAGAATGTTTATTATGTTGTAGAAATTAGAGATTTCTTCGATGGTAATATCGATCGAGATCATCTCGTATTTATGGATAGAATTATAAGGAGGAGTAAGGTTCGGTTTTCTTTAAAGATTTCTAGACCATTCTCCATTGTTCCGGAAAATTGAAGAACAGTGTCTCTTCTAGAGACGTCTATCTTCTTTTTCATTTCCTCTTTTTTTTTTTTTTTTTTTTTTTTCTGGAAAAAGTTTACTCTAGTAACTTCGATTGACCTTTGGACGAAATGGATCCATACTATACAAGGAATTTCCAAATGAAAAAAATATGACTTTCGACAGGTCCATGTTAAACTTAGTCCGGTGAGAAAAAAAATTGTTGATCTAGAAAAAAAAGAAGGAATAAGAGATTTTATACACCCTAATTAATTCCAAACAAAGAAACAAAAAGCATGATAACAGCTACCGGTAGCGGTTTAAAGAAGTAAGATCTGTGATGTAATTCGTTTCTGCCCTTTTCAAGAGCTATATGGTTTGGTCTTTTTCTAGAAGCATTGAACACAAGAATTCGTACATACTTCATAGCAAACTGGATTAACGAGTGGATCACGGAACCAGATTTCATGCAAATATCAGATAAAATCGCAACCATTTTCTGGTTCATTTGGAAGCATAGATGTCCTGTTGTGTTTGACAATATCATTCCAAATCTGAATAACCTCATAGACCAAATCAATAAATTCTTACAACACATTCCTCAGGAAAAGATCCAAAAGAAAACGGTGATTCAAAGAAGTAATGTCTCCAAGGAGAAATGGTCTGACTTATCTTCGGGCTGGATAATATTTATTGATGATGCTTATAAAAAAGAAAAAATTCGTCCATGGGATATGCTTTTATACTTTACTCGGTGGACAATGAAACTTTCATGCACATTTCAGCAGGATCGGAGTGGGATTTTCATGCAGAGTCAAAAGCTTTGCTAAAAGCTTCTACATGGCTAAGTGAAAACATTTATCTAGTGTTTCAATATTAACAGACTACAAAATTTTGGCAGAGACAATCAACAAGACATGCAAAGATTCTTCATGGAGTGCCGAAAATACCATATAGGTTACGTTCTCAATTCTGGAAAATCTCCCACAAGCTCAGTAAAGTATATAAATAGAAAATATAACTCCGCGGCGGACTACATTGCAAAAGAAGCTCATCTAAAGCATCTTCGGAAAATGGCAACCTAACTTCAACTAAGAATATCTAAATCAAGTGTTGTTTCCAATGTCTTTGATAAAAATGAGCTTGTAAATTTATTGTACTATATTTATGATTAACCTAGACAAAATAGGGTCACCCAAAAACTAAAACGAAGCCACCGCTTATCTCAATATTTTCGAAATGGCAAATATACCCTCAATAATCGATAGCCAATACTACAATCGGTAGTTAATTTTACTTTTTTTTTTGTGTTACGAAAATTATACTTGGTAGTTAATTTCATGATCTGTTGAAATTGTACATAACATCGATGGTTAATATTATAATCGGTAGTTAACGTGTGTATAATCGGTTTTAGAAACCTTTTTTGAGTTATTTAGTTTTAAAGTTTTTAGTGGGAGAGAGAAGAAGAAGAAGAAGAAGTGGGGGAAAATCATTTTCTTAAATGGATAACAAACATGGATGGGTATGAAGAAGAAGGTGGAGAACATTTCATTACCGTTTAGAGAAGACGATTTAGGGTATTTGTTGAATGATCCAAACTTTTGTGGAGGAGAAGAAGCCCTAGAAGAAAATGAAGAATCACAAGAGATCGAAGCTAATGATGCATCAAACATAGAGGTATCGTGTTAAGAAACTCAAATACCCACTTTGTATGCCTTTGTATGAGTTTTTACACCAAAAAAATCGATTTTTGCATGCATTGAATGCCATGAATTACCCAAAATCGGTAGTTAATGTGGTTATATATCTACCGATTATGAGTTACTAAGACATTAAATATTACAATTGGTAGTCTCGTGGAAGTAGAATACTACTGATTATGTAAAACGCCAAAATTGAAAAAATCAATTTTACATAATTGGTAGTGTTATAAAATTTTCTTAACTACAGATTATTCAAGTCGCCCCAAAAACAAATTTCTCTGAACTTATAGAAATTTTGTATGTTTCGTCTTTCACAATCGGTAGTACAGAAAAATGATTTATCTTCTGATTATACTTGTCGCCCCAAAATAAAAAATAGGTCAAACTTGTAAAATTTGTAATTTTCAAAATCAGTAATCGAAAAATTATTATCCCGTCCGATTATATATGTCGCCCCAGAAGCAAATTTTCTTTAAGTTTTCGAATTCGACAAAATATAATCGGTTCTCTTGAGTTTACATTTATCAACTGATTGTTCTATAATCGGTTGTTGGGTAACATATTTATCCACCGATTGAACTATAATCGGTTATAGTACACGCATTTATTACCGATTATATCACAATCGGGAGAAAATTTTCAATCTCGTGGTTCCGATTTTCGTAGCCTAACTTGTTTTATCGTATGGAGGCCATTGTAGTGGTTGATGATGATTTATACTTGAGGCTTGATACTTCACTACACTATGCAAACGATTTGGTATACTCATGACTACTATTTTTTTTCTTCAAATAATGTATGTTAAATGCTTAAGCTTATGAGGTTTGTTTTGTTATATGCGCATTTAGTCATTTGCAAGTAAGGCGGAGGCAAAGGAATGATTTATCAACAAGGCAAAAGAGAAGATGCGCGTGGTAGTTCAGAACCATTGTGTGAAATACATTCGGTTTGAAATTATTTGTGAGCGAGGTGGGGAGAAAATGAGTCATGAGGGAAAGGGTAATAAGTACATAAGGAAGAAGAGTAGGAAATACCGAAGCCATACAAAGAAGACTGTATGCCCATTTAAGGATGTCTTCTATAAACCCGACGGTAGGAAATGTAAAGAGTGTAAAATATTTAAAGTTGCTAATGGTTTTTCACAACCACGATGATCTGAAAAGTCTTGTTGGGCATGTAATGGTTGCAATTAAAGTTAATACCACATCAAATAGATACAATGAGGTCTATGAGGATTTGTAAAGAGAGTGTGATCTTAAGTAAGATAAAGGCGGACGACCCCAATAACCTTTTTTTTTGTCTACGATCAAGTCGGCGCTAGCTACGATCATAAAGATGGAATGGGATGGTAGAACGATTATGCAACAATCGGAATGGTTATCCTAGAAACACGACTACACGTTGAGAAAGAAATAAAATGATTGTAAAGTGGTTCGTATTTTCTGGGTATATCCTTTGATGATCCAATTGGCACAATGTTTTTATCAAATTTTGTTGATAGATGCTACTTATAAGACAAACAGTTGAACATTGCTTGCCACACTTTCGACAAAAGCACTTTCACGGTTGCATGGGGTTTAATGGATCACGGGAACAATGTGAGTTTCATTTGGATGTTGGAGACATTGAGGTCCATTTATAATAGCGATGATTTTCCAAGGGTTATTGTAACGGATAATGATCAAGCCTTAATGAATGCAATAGAGGTAGTGTTTTCGAAATCCCAAAACTTCCAATATACATGGAACATTCAATGCAACCTCTTATCCAATTGCAAACCTCATATAAAAACAAGTAATAGTACCAAGATGTCGAAGGAAGAGGATGAACGCATTAGAAAATTAACCGTGGAAGTGTGGGAGGAAGAGAAGAGGTTATTTGAAGAAAACTGGAAGATGGAATGAAGTTGAAAGAATTTATGATAGCATGTGACAAGATCGTTTGGTCGATAACTGAGGAAATTTATGAGGTTAACTTGAAGAAATTTGAGGATGAATGGGGCACGGACTATCCAAAACCCGTTGAGTATCGTAAAAGACAATGGTTTTCACCGCATAAGGAGAGGTTTGTGTTTGCATGGACATATGAATATCGAAACATCACGAAAGAGGCGACAAGCATTGCAGAGGGGTCTCACGGCCGATTAAAGAAAATACTACTCAGTAGTCAAAATGGAGTTGTGTCGATCCAACAAGCAATCCACGAATACACTAATCGTGATTTCACAAAGATTAGGGGTTCTATGGAATTTAGTAGACATATATACCCTTTGGAACATAAATTGGATATACTACTTATAAGGGGCATTGTTCATAAAGTTTCAAAATGGGGAATAAATCACATGATGAAACAATTGAAGATTTAGAGATCTTACGATGATGAGAATACGGTTTGTGTTCGCAAGGATATGTTAGGTATTGGACTCCCATGTCGTTATAAGTTGGGTATGTATGTTGAAGTTATTGATATCAATGATATTCATCCATTTTGGATGCAATTAACTTTTGATCAAAGAACCCCGATAGTTAATGGTCTATAGTTCTTGGAGACCGAATTGTGTGCAAGAATCTCCGAGCGTTACTCTATAACGAGTGGCACCAAAATGAAAACATTGATGCACGATTTGGAAGAATACCTTCACCCTTGTTTAACGAAGGTTGATGAACCTAGTTATTAAACAAAAAGGGATTGGTAGGCCGAGCACCGAAGTGTCGAGGGCGGTCCAAAGAAAAGAGTTGGAGGCATATTTGTCTAACAAACGAGATTGGTCTAGGCACGACCATGAGAAATCCGAACTTAAAAGTGAGCCGGAACCTAAAAAAAAATGTCGTCCAAGAAAGGATCAAGGTGGACCAACCGCACGACAAGTGAAACCGAAGGTCTATAAGGATTCTTCTCAAGTAATTCAAGCCGAGACGGTGGAAGAAGTTGTTTTGGTGGATACCCAAACTAGCTCAGGAGTTGTTGAGTAAATGAGCGCCTCTCAACAAACCCTATCAATGGAAATGGTGACTATAAAGGAGAAGAATGGTACCCTTAGTTGTCCTAAGGGTCTTTATGTAAGAGCAAATCGATCCACGCTACAATATACAAAGAGTATTTGGAACAAATCCCCCCACTCATTGTTCCATTTGTTTTTTCCACCGACGATGTTGATGGGGATGGTAATTGTGGGTTTCACGTCGCTACGGAACAAATCAGTCACTTTTCCGAGGCGGTTATCCAAAATGTCACCCAATGCCAATATTTAAGAAATAAGATGGCGGTACAACTTTAATCGGTTATTATTGTTTGATTGTAAAGAAATTCAAACAATCTTATAATCGGTTATTAATTTTGCAAATTTAACTTCCGATTATTAAAACTTCTGACAATTCTTTGGAGATGTTCCCAGAATCGGTAGACAAGAAAATAAAATAACTTCTGATTGTTACCAAACTCTGACAAAAAAATTGCAAAATCTTCCCAGAATCCAAAATCTTACAAATAATACAATAACTTTCGATTGTATCCAAACTCTTAAAAAAATTGTAAAATAATACAATAACTTCCTATTGTTACCAAACTCTGACAAAAAAGTTGCAAAATCTTCCCAGAATCGGTAGATAATTTAAAATACTAACTTCCAATTGTTACCAATGTTTAATAATGGATGGTGTACCGAATGAACCACCATGATAGAATCTTTAGAAGACTCGCAATGTTCCAGATCCAATTTGAAATTTCCATGCATTTCATCCTTTGGTACCCCTTGTACAAAACCGTGTTGTCGCATTACCCTTGAGGCATTGTACATCACATATCTTGTGAGGTGACACAACGGTCCAAAATAAAGGGCCAACTCGGACCGACCCGTTATATGTCCACTAGCTTGGTCTTCCATGTACGGATCAAATCATACGTCTGAGGACTTGAGCGAGTCCAAAACCTCCCTCATACGAATCAATTGCTAATTTTTTGTCTAGAACGGTTGTCATCGAAGATGTACTTTGTTCCTCTAGGATCACGTTTTATCCATGCCGGGTTGACTATGGCCAATTCCAGGATAGGGAAGTGGTTATAGATCCATGTCTATATACATATGATACCAATTATTACAAAATTGATTCTTCAATTGGAGAAAAAAAAAAACATAATTAAGTATGGATTAATAGAGTTAATAGGAAATTCCTGTAGTAGACTCACGTTCCCGGAAATTTGGCTGGTTCCGACCCTCGACGCCTTTCTCATCTCTTACATCAACCACGCATGGCATGCCGTGCCCCAAGAGTACTCTCTGACTTTATCGATAGGATCCAGTAGTTGTAAAAGGTTGGCATCGACCCGGTTGCCAATGGCATTGGGGAAAATGACACTTCCCAATACACATAGGATATATGTGGTGGCGGCGTAGTTCACTTGGTCATCAGTCAAAGTTCATTCCTTTTGAATAACCCTTAATACTATTACGAAGAAAAAGACAATATGTTGATAAAAGGGATACGATTATTTCCTCGGTTTCATAGATTTCTTTGGCCTAGGAGTCTTTGTATCCAAATAAAAATTCTCCCCCATACAACGGTAGCCCCAGGATTTCACCTTCTGGAATATTCTTCACCTTCAAATGTTGCGGGATAAGATGTTTTTCTTTCTTAGCAATTGGCTTCTTTCCAGCTTTTCCTTCTCCTTGCGTCCCGCTAGGTTGTCCTTCTTCTTGTACTCTAGCTTCTGGTTGAAATCTTGGTTCAATTTCATCTTGTACTTGTGGAGTACTTGGTTTAATACCTTTTTAAAATTGTGGAGCACTTGGTTCTACGCCTTCGTCTTGAGTTCTTTGTTAAGTTCCATCTTGAGCACTTGAATTTGCTTCAGCACTCCTTTCTCTCCTTGCACTAGATGTCACTTTATTACGCCTTCTCTCCTTGCACTAGTTGAGACAATTGTATCATAGGCTTTCTTACCTCGCCTATCCCTAAACAACAAAATAAAGGACAATAGGTTCGTAAGAATATGTTAACAAACTATACAATGTATACAATCGGAAGTTTGAGTTCAACATTAGCGCCCGAATATAAATAATCGAAAACCAAAGGAAAGTTTTTTCTACCGAAAACATTACATTCAGAAGTTATACAAAATTGTTTTCTACCGAATATGCATCATTTTGAGTTCCGAAATTTCTTAAGTGGTAATTAATCGAAAGAAAATAATCAAACATATCTACCGAATACTCACTCTATACAATAGGAAGAAAACAATCTTCACAATATCTATCGAATACTGAGTCTCTACAACTTCTAATCCTCTAGTATAGTTGGAAGTCAAAAAAAACTATGAACTTCCGATTATAGCCAAATTAGGGTTTAGTGAGAAACAAGGTTCTTTAATCGGTACAAAACGTATAAATTTTGCACCCGAATATGGCCAATGTTATTGAGGAACAAAGAACATGACCATATTCGGGAATTAAAAAAATGACTAAACTACCGATTATGGGTAATAACTGAAAACCCTAAAAATATAATTTATGGATTCATCGAATTGAAGCAATAGAAACAAAAAAAAGAAAAAGGTATAGTCTTACCTAATTCGGGCCATTTGAAGTTTCTTAAGATCTTGACTATCAGAACCACCTACATCAGGGACTTCATCTTCTTCGTGTTCTCCGTCATTTTCAGTTACAATCTCTTTGTTACGGGAGTGCTGTCCAATTTTTGGATCGTCACCACGGTATACGTTTTTCACTCGAGCTCTTTTGGGATCCTTAGTTGTTTTCATCTTTGTAGAGAATAATCGACGATGATTTGATTCGTCGATTAACGATAACGACGTATTGAAGTGGATTTGAACGAGGGAAGAAATTTTCCTCTCTGCAATGGAAGAGAAGAGGAGAAAAGGAGTTGAAAGAAAATAAAAGCAATGAGATTAGGTTTTCATTGGTTTTATCAGTCAAAGGTTATAATCGGTGGTTGACTCACCATTTCATTATCTACCGATTTTTACAGTAGCCCCAAATTTCAATTAAGCAAAATTATAATTTTTTTGAATTTATCGACTTTCTTAATTGGTAGTTTCGTCATGTTCTTTTTCTTTCGATTTTTACAGTACCCTCAAATTTCAATTTAGCAAAATTCTCAAAATTTTGAATTTCTCGACTTTAACAATCGGTAGTTTCGTGATGTTCATTTTGCTACTGATTATAATAGTAGCGCCAAATACGCATTTAGCACAAATTCATATCAATCGGTAGTCTCTGTGTGTTTTTTATCTACTAATTATATATATTACTAATAATCGGATTCTAAAAACAAATATTTGACTTCCGGTTATTAAAGGGCATTAAGGTATTCTACTAACCTTTAGGACATCCCATAACCACACAAAAATTTAGAATGTGAGTTCCTCTTAACATCGGCAGAGTTCATTGTGTCATTAAAAATATTTTAGATAAAGATCAACAACAAAACAAACAAGTAGCTTGTTTCACTACACCCACCTGTAAAGAGATATGTGTTTTTTTCAGTATTAACTTCTCTTGGAAATGATATCACATTCCTTTTTTTTCTTTTCTTGATGCAAAACAAGAGATCAATTTATTAACTTAGGGAAGTTGGAACAAAGTTATTCATATCCTCCAATATTGCAGTTGCAATAAAACTTGGAGGATGATTGTACCAGGATTGAGAAATACTATAGATTCTAGCATGTTTTGCCAGCCTATCTGTTGGCTTGTTAATTTTCCTACTAATGTTTTTACATATCCAAGATGGATGGATTTCAAGTTTAGTTTTTATATCTTGTATAAGAGATTGGTTTTCCCAAGCAGCATGTTGTAGACTTCCATTTACAGCCTTAATCACCAACTCTGCATCCATTTTGAAGACTGCAAATTGAACATTCAATTCTTCTGCGCACTGCACTGCTTGCAAGACTCCCCTGCATTCTGCTGCTTCTGCATTTGGTAGGCCATTGGTAAAGCCACATTTTGCGTGGATGAAATTTCCTGCACTAGAACGACATATTAGACCCCATCCCGAATAAGCAGTGTGATTTATAATTTTAAAGGAAGCATCACAACAAAAGGAAATGTAAGGAGAAGTAGGTGGATTCCAAGATTGTATTGTCTGATGCACTCTTGCGTTGTTATTGTGATACTGTTTCAGAATTTTTTTTCCTGTAGAATCATTTAGCAACTGAATTAGATGTATGACAACAACAGGGTTTGGTTTTATGTCTTCGAAAACATAATTGCATCTAGCTTTCCATATCTCCCAAATCGTGTTTTCCATCATTACTGCCCAGTTCTCAATCAGATCGTTGAGCTCATTATCAAACCATCTTTGTATCCAATCTTGTACCGAGGAATTGTGATTCGGCATACTTCTCCTCGCTCCCGGGGTTGTGAACCATATGGCCCTTGCAAAAGAACATTCCCACAATATGTGCCTTGTTGTTTCAATGTCTTGTTTACACACTTTACACTGCTCCCCGCTGTAGTTAGAAGCTCTTGCCATTCTTTCATTAGAAGGAACAATATCAATCATGCACTTCCAAAGGAAATGTTTTACTCTTGGTAAGGTAGGTAAATTCCAAACATTTTTCCATTTTGTTGCTGCCACCACATCAAAAAGAGGCGCACCATTTTTTAGCTCCATCAGCTTATTATAAGCAGACTTCACCAAAAAGTCGCCATTTCTAGTTAAAGTCCAAATAAGCATGTCTTGTCCTTTTTCCGGAATTCTCATTTGTATGATATTTTGAGCATCCTGTTGATTAAACAACTGTTGTACCACTGTCACTTTCCATAACTTAGTTTCCTGATCAATGAGATCTGAAACTTTATTGTAAGAATTAGCAATCTCCAACGCTGCAGCTGGGGTGGGAGGTTCTTGGTTACCTTTTATCCAATTGTCTTTCCATATGGATATTTTTTGTCCATTTTCAACCAACCATAAGTTGTAATTGAAGATGAATTGCATGCTTCCTTGTATACTTTTCCATGCCCAAGTTGCGCTTTTTTTCTTCTTTGCATGCAAGACCGATGTGGTTGGGAAATGTCTTTCTTTCAGAGCTTGATCCCATAGCTTATCTTCACTGTTGAGCAATCTCCAAGCAGCTTTTGCCAAGAGAGCTATATTAAAGCATTTAAGATCTCTGAGGCCTATGCCTCCACTTAGCTTATGTTTGTTGATAGTTGGCCATCCAGCCAAATATAAACCACCATATTTTTCCTTACCCCACCAAAAATTCCGTTGAATGCTATCGAGCTCTTTTATTGTGGCGTCTGGTATCTTGAATATCCCCATGTGATGTGACGGCATGGCATTGAGAACATGTTTCACAAGAATCGATCTACCTGATTGGTTTATAAACTTACCTCTCCATTTAGTTAATCTGTTTTTTGTGTTCACAACAAGACTTGAGAAAGAGGTAGTTTTTTTCATGTTTAAGAAAAGAGGTATCCCCAAGTACTTTTCTTCAAGATCCATCCTCTTCATCTTCAAGCTTCTAAGTAATATTCTGCAAAGCCTTGGGTGCATATTTCTTGAAAAAAAGACACCAAATTTTTGAAAATTAATTTGTTGTCCTGACATGGCACTGGAAGAAGTTATTACCTTAAGGATATTTGTAACATTGTGAATGTCCTCTTTGGAAAAGACCAGACAGTCATCTGCGAAAAGTAAGTAAGTAATTTGAGGAACTTTTCTGGATATCTTTATACCTTGAATCTTACCTTCTAACTCAGCTTTGTCTAACGCACGAGTAAAAATTTCCATTGTGAGTAAGAATAAATATGGAGAAATGGGGTCTCCCTGCCGTATTCCCCTCGTTGGTTTGAAAGCTTTTCCTGGAGTGCCATTAAGAAGGATCTGAATGTCAGTAGTGCTTATGCATTCCTGTATAAAATTACACCATTTGGAGTTAAAGCCTAACTGTTTCATAACTTTATCAAGAAAAATCCACTCGACACGATCGAAGGCCTTGGACATGTCGAGCTTGTGAGCCATGTAGCCTTTCTTTGATTTGTTTATCTTCATGTAATGAATAAGCTCATTAGCCAAAGTGATGTTATCTCCAATCTTCCTGCCTGGTACATAAGCAGCTTGCATGGGGGAAATAATCTTCTCCAAATGCTGTTTAATCCTGTTTGCCAAGATTTTCGATATTAGCTTGTATGTGGTGTTACACAACGCTATCGGACGATAATCACCTGGAGTCTGTGGTAATTTGCATTTGGGTATAAGACATAAATTAGTCTTATTCATCTTTCTGAGCAGTCTTCTGGTCTGGAAAAATCTTTGTATCATGTTAACGACATCTTCTTTTATCGTGCTCCAGTTTGCTTGGAAGAATCCCGGTGGAAATCCGTCTTGGCATGGTGCTGACCATGGCTTCATTTGTTTCATAGTATCATAAATTTCCTCCTCAGTTGGCATTCTTGTGAGTAAGTCGTTGTCTTCTTCAGTGATACAAGGCGATAAGAGATTCAACAACTCTTCTTCTGTTTCCGGATTTGCAGTTGTCATTATTTGCTTGAAATGGTCAGCTAACAAAGATTGAAGTTGTTCATTGCCACTACACCAATTTTCATCCGGTTTCTTCAATGTATCGATTCTATTTCTCGATCTTCTCCGATTTTCTTGTAAATGGAAGTGCCTAGTATTTTGATCTGTTTCATGAAAGAAAGTTTCTCTAGATTTTTGTTTGTAAAAGATCTCTTCTCGCTGGTGCCATTATTCAATCTATTTCTCAATTTCTTGGACAGCACCAGTATTATCAGAACCACCCGGATTGGGTTTTTGAAGCTCATTAAGTTGTTGTTGTAGATTCTTTAGGTTATCATGTATATTGCCAAACTTTCTTCTGTTCCAAAGTGACAAATCCCTCCTTGTTTCAGACAATTTGTTATCAAGAACATACCCTGCCGATCCTCTATGATTCTTGGACCAAGAAGCTTGAATTTGAAGTTTAAAGCTTTCATCTCTTAGCCAACATTCAAAAAACTTCCAATTCTTTGCACTACAAACATTGTTAGGGAACAGGTCTAACAGAATAGGGCAATGATCAGAGAATAAGAATGGAAAGTGTTTTAGACAAGAATCAGGGAAATTTAATAACCAATCTGAATTCATTAAAGATCTATCCAATCTAGATTTTATTCTTCCTGTTCCATGTGTATTACTTGTCCATGTAAATGGATTTCCATGGTAACCTAAGTCACTTAAGCCAGCTTCATGAATGATATTACAGATTTTAGAAGGTAAGGAGGTGGTACCATTGTTATTGACTCTTTCATCCTCATGTAAGGTAATATTCAAGTCACCAATCAGTAACCATGGGGCAGTGATATCAAAGTTTAAACAGATATCTCTTATAAAATTCCATTGTTCATTTTTTTCCTGAGGGTAAGGTGAACCATAGACACAAGATAGTAGCCATCTAGGTTTCGAGGGATCACTTTTCACTAAGCAATGTATCATATTTCTATCATGGTATATTAAATCAAGCTCAAAGCCGTCTTTCCACATCAAGAAAATTCCTCTAGACCTCCCTACAGAAGGAACATAATGATAGTTGGGGAAATTCAAAGGTCTAATGAATCTGAGGATTTTATCACTGCATATTTTCGTTTCCTGTAAAAATATTATGTCCGGACTAAGCATCCTATTCAAATCAGAGATGTATTGTCTAGTGTTTTTGTTTGCAAAACCATTACAATTCCAAGCAATTATTTTCATTTTTAAACCAAGATAGAAATTATTTGAAAAACCAAAATTTTTGGTATTACTAAAGCTTGAGTATAAGATGTAAAAGGTTACCTGCAGAATGTCTCCTTGATAATCATTTGTGGTTTCAGAATGCATTGTCTCTGGAATGTTGGTAGCCATCACTTGAGATGCCATTGTGTTCATACTAGTGACTGGTTCAATTCCTATCTTTTTTTGTGGGAGAACAAGGAAATTGTGTGGGTTCATGGTAGGTTCTTCATTGAGAGTATTTTTTCTCAGACGCTTTCTTTGTGTATGTTTATCACTTGCTTCACCATCCGACATTTCTACAGTCATTGAGAGGTAGATAGTTTTTTCATCATTTCCTACATAGTCTTTGGCAGTAGTTCCAGCCACAAAATTCTTGACAGTAAATAGATCTTTTCCACAATGATCCTGTTGAATAATTGCTTCATAGTCCTCTGCACTATCATAACAGACCAACCTCATATTAATACCTTTGTTTCTATACTTTAGCCAAAATGCGTTAAGCTCTTCTTTGATGATTCTCGTAGGGATATTTTCTCCGCCATTAGCAGCTGCAGTGATAGAAGTAGTATGAGCCACAGTAATCCTACCGTCCGTTGGTAACTCCAACGAAACATTCCACCGTTGTCGGGATAAGAGGTTAACTTTATTAGCATAGTTTTCCTGGTGAACTTTTGAATAATTCTCATTTATGACTTGACAAAATTTGGTTATATAGATATAGGCAAGCCATGCATTTCTTATGATAAGAACTGGAGAATCTAACCAAGGAAACTTATAATTAATTTTGAAATTGAGAGGCTCAAAAGAAGTAAAGTTTCTGCTTTCACCCATAATCCGATCCTTGATTTTAGGTTGGAAAATGAAATTTTGAAATTGCATAGAAGATTGGATCTTGAAGGAAAATCTTCGATTGAAATGAAGATTAGCACAATTGATTGTCTTGATATTGGAAGGGATCCTAAACTCTGCTATTCTACTAGTATGAATCATCGCAAAGAGGAGGATGACTTGCACCACTGCATTCCACACCACTGTTCTTGTTTCAGAAGAGACCATTCTGAAAGTTCCACCACTGGATGCCACAAATGAAAATCCTGGAAACAACTGCAGGAAACAAAAATCACTTCCTCATGAGAGGGAATTAGATCTGGAAGATAATGAAATTAAAAATCAGAACAAAAAAACTATAAATGTATTTGAAAACTAATCATAAGATGATTCCACAATATCCAATGATTTCAGACAACTATTAGATGATAATTCATACTAGAAGAGACCAGATTTGAATAATAAAAACCATTAGAAATGAACGAATTGGAAAAGGAAAGCACCGATTTGTTAACTGTGTTGACTCATAAAATCCCCAATTCTCATACCTTCTCTTTCCTCTCTTTGATATCACATTCCTAAAGAACAAAATAAAGTAGATGACATCCTCTCTAAATTAACTAGAGTTGATGGTTTATCTTGCACTTGGTCTAGTTTGTCTCCAACTGAGATTATATCTCAATTTCTTATAGACAGACATCAATCATGTAATTAATTACAGCTAATTCACTCATTTTTTCGCTTCAAAAAAAAAAAAAAAAATTCCGATGTTGTACAAGTTAATATTCCGAAAGTTGAATTTTATTCTTAGAATCTTGAATGATTGGTGAAATTGTTGGTGGAATGCGATTATATTAATTTATGGAACTAATAGTAGAATCAATTGACAATTTAGTTTCAAGACCAATTGTACTCATGTTTAGTGGTAAGGAACTTGAGAAAACACTTATCCACCTACCAACAAAATGATTTTACAAGGCACTTAAATGGCACAGATATGAGATGATTCAAGGGATGTCCTACTGATTTGACTCCACTACTTTAGTAATTAGACTTTCAACGCTACAAAATATGCCACATCTCAACACCGGAACTAACCAAGTCCCATGTGAGAGCTGCTGCAGCTGGTTTATGACAAATTGGCGACTGCAGGAACAAAGGTTTCAACGAAAGAAAGAATTCAATTCCAATTCCAAGCAAAATTAGCAGAAAACATATAGAAAAGAAACAAGTTTTCTTTAAGGAGAAAAGTTTAATCCATTACAGACATTCGACTAGACATTACAAACACTAACACTAATTAACGGACTACCACAAACCATAACATCTCCTCTTCTTTATTGTTCACATGAACACCCAAACATACTAAAGCACAAGACATAAGGAACAGATCTAGAGACACATTCCATTGGTAATGGGACTCTTAACCAGAAATCTGAATGGATTTGACTTCAGGCTTCTTCTCCTCAACTTTAGGAACACTTACAGTGAGCACTCCATCCTCCATAGACGCCTTAACTTCATCAACTTTAGCATTCTCCGGCAATCTGAATCTCCTTAAGAACTTTCCACTACTGCGTTCAACTCTATGCCATTTATCATTCTTTTCTTCTTTCTCTCTACTTCTTTCACCACTTCTCTGAAGCACCCTTCCTTCTTCAACCTCAACTTTCACTTCTTCTTTCTTAATTCCAGGGAGATCCGCTCTAAATACATGAGCCTATGGGGTTTCTTTCCAGTCGATTCTAGTGTTTGCCAATTGTGAAGTTTCTTTCGAGATTTCAGAACCAGGAAAGGAAAGTGCAGAGGAAGAAGAATTGGATCCTGAGAATGGGAAACCTTGAAATGGATCCCAAATGTCTAGTGATAATGGGTCGAAAACATTGTCCTTTGGTTGCCGAAGAAACTTGGAATCATCGACATGGTTGAGATTTTTGGGTTAATTTGAAAACTGTTTTCTGAGAATTGGTGAGTGAGGTTGTGATATTTCTATTTAGTTTATGTTCCAGAATTATTAGAGATTTTTTTTGATGGTGATGTCGATCGAGATCATCTCGTATTTATATACATACATAGAATTAAGGACTAAGGTTCGGTTTTATTTTAAGATTTCAAGACCATTCTCCGGTCTTCCAGAAAATTGAAGAACAATGTCTCTTCCAGAAACGTCCTTCTTCTTTTTCATTTTTTTTTTGACCTACCAAACGGACCCGTACGGTACAACGAATTGCCAAATGAAAAAAATACGAGGATTGGGAAAATACCACCCCACTAAAGATCCATGTTAAACATAGTCCGGTAACTCTGATGAGTTAGTTACAATTTGATCATCGAGGAACGGGCAAAAAAAAAAAGGTTCCATCCTTAGTGCTCTGAGGATCGGGCGAAAAATTGAGTTGACTCAATTTTAAATCGGTGAAATTTTTTCTTGATTTTTTCTGCGTCTAATGTTTCATTAAGCGTTTTTAAGTTTTCACTTTTGATCTTCCATGCTTATGTTTTCATTCTAAGATCTTTGTTAGTTTCTCTTTCTATTTTCTGTTGCTATTTTAACCTGTAATTTAATCAGTTTATTCATTTCCTCATAATATTCTTGTTTCCTCTTAAAGCGTTTGAAGCTGGTTTTTTCTCAAATGGCTTTTGCCGAGGTATATGTATTGATCATAGCGTTTGCTGAGCTTGTCTACGAGCTTTTGCTCAATGGATTAGATAGTGTTGGATTCAAAGCTTTTGCTAATGGTGTTTTGTTGAAGAAGTCTCGACTCCGTTTCAACCCGTCAGAAATCGGTTTTCCCTTATCCCCGCCTTACCCACAGTTCAAAAAAATTCAAAACCTTAAAAGTCATTTGCATGAAGCTATTTTTTCCCCTTAATTTTCTCCATATGTTTGTAGACAGCTATGCGTTGCTTCAAACTGGGAAAGATATGGATTCATTCTGTTACCTTATTAATAGAAAAAAGGATAATCCTCAATTATACTCCATACACCTATTTTGTCAGTCCTACCCCCCCAACCCTAATTACTTTTCCATATTCTACTCTTTTAGATATAACAATTCTCCGGAAAATACAACTCAACACCTTTTGATAATCTTTGTGCATCTAAGTACATTGGAAAATTTTAACTTTCGAGGAAAGAAAATAATGGAAGAAGGAAGCTCCAGTCATGTTGTTGATCTGGTTAATAAATTCATACAGGCCACCCTTGAGCTAGGAGCTACAAGTCAAGTTGATGTTTGTATGCAAAGTAGTATCACTGAACAAGAGAATGAATCAGAGTGGGAAGCAAGCGTTATAGGCAAAATTATCATTGAAGGGAGGATGAACTATGACACAGTAGAAAAGTATATCACTTTTACTTGGCCTTTCTTAACTTTGGACAATCTAAGAATTATTGAGGTCGAGCCTAACTTGATGATTTTCAAGTTTAATGACTGGGATTTGCTGAATAAAGTCATTTAAGAAAGACCCTGGATCATCAACAAACATATTTTGGTGGTACATGATTACATACCTGGAATGATTTACAATGAGAAGCATTTGGGTTTTCAACAATTTTGGATACAACTAAAGTATATCCTCTCGGAGCACATGAATGTTTTTTCAGTCACGAAGATTGGTGAAATTATGGGTGAAGTTACAGGTCTGAACCTAAAGATGTTATTCCTATTGGTACCACTCCTGTGAAGGTTTGTGTGAATGTGGATATCTCTATGACTTTAAGAAGAGGTGTTAAGTGCACAACAATGGCAGGGGTTACAAAATGGAAAAAATTCTTTTATGAGAGACAACCTAATAACATTTGTACTGAATGTTATGTGATTAATCATTCAAAAGGTGTATGCAAAGTTGCTACAAACTATCTAAAGAAGGCTCATGAGAAACCATACTTTTTTGGTAGGGCAGAGAGTATTCGAAAAAATATTTCTGCTATAAAGTCCAACTCATCCCCTGCTGTCAAGAGTACACAGAAAAAGTATGTAAAGACATCGGTTTTTGTCCTTCCTAGAGATAGGGAAGTAATTAATCTTGATTTTTTGCTGAAGAAAGATGGAGATAATACTGAAGAAGATAGCAGGTTAGGGAAGCATTTTCGAGATGACAATACTCATGTTGAAAGGCCTTTGATTTTCGAGACTTCTTCACAAAGCAAACCAATGAAACCCAACTCATCTAACCAGACTGCTCACAGGGTCATTACTGGAGATGATCAAACAACAAATGCTAAAAAGGGGAATCAGGTTTTATATCTAAATTTTTTTCTTTCAATACAATTTTTTTTCTTCTTATCTTTATTGTTGTCAAATTATTGGTTTATATCCTCTAAAAGGGTATCTATTCACGGTTTTCTCTTACTAGCACTTCTCTGTCAACTATCCTTTTTCCAGCTTTCTTTTATTACTCAAGTGTTATTATTTTCATGCATAATATTAATTAGGAAGTACGTAATAATAAGCAATTTAGTCTTGCTTTGTTGTTTTCTAACCTTTTTTTGCAATATGAGAGTCGTTTCTTGGAATGTCCAAGGTCTTAAAACTCCAGCAACAAGAGATCACCTTAGAGATATCATTAGAACCAAGATATTATTTTCCTATGTGAAACCAAATTACATGAAGATAAAATGAAAACTTTACTAGCCCCTTTTAGATTTCCAAACACTAGGTTCCTGCAACCAATTGGTATGTCTGGGGGATCAGTTCTTATGTGGAAGGATGGGTTTGTTTGTGATGTGGTTAGTTGTCAGAATAACATGATTCATGCAGCTGTGCAGAGTGATCCAAGTCAACCAGAGTGGTTATTGTCTTGTATGTATGGGTATTGTGACTACTCTAAAAAGAAGAAACAATGGGATTTCATCAGAGACATTGGTTTAAATATTTCTCAACCTTGGGTCCTTATAGGTGATCTAAATTTTCATATACTTGATACTTCTTCCTCAAGTTCTTCTTCAAGTGATGGGTTAGTCAATTCTATACTTCAAGAAGTTGGCTTAGAAGACTTGGGTTTCATAAGAAGAGAACATACATGGTCAAACAATATTTTGGGCACTGGAAGGAAAAGGTCTAGAATAGATTTATCTTTGATCAATGGTTACTGGTGTAATCAGTTCTTGGATTCTAAACTTCCTCATCTAACACAAGTGGGCAGTGATCATTGTCCTATAATGTTAGTAACAAATTATTCTCAACCAAAGATATGGAAGCCTTTAAATTTTTTAAGACTTGGCTACATGATAGATCTTGTGCAGCTGAAGTTGCTAAAGCTTGGGAAAAGACAGTTCAAGGTTCTTCAGGGCATAAACTTATCAAGAGACTTCAGTTTACAAGAATCACACTTTCAAAGTGGAATAAAACTCACTTTGGTGACATTAATCAGAAAGTGGATTCCTTGCAAGATCAATTATCTGCTTTACAAGCTCTACATTTTTCTCAAGAGAATACAAGGAATGCAGTTTAAGTGGGTAAAGAGTTGGATAAATGACATAGAATATAACATGATTTTTACCAGCAAAAGTCAAGAGATAATTTTTTCAAGGAGATGGATTATAATACTCAGTATTTTCATACTCTAACAAAAAGAAAGAGAGCCAGAAACAATATTGATTCCATAAAAGATGCAGATGGTGAATGGTTACACTTAAGGGAAGACATCGATGCTTTTCTTACTAATCATTTTAAAAGTATAAGTACTTCTAGTAATCCAACTATTGAAGAGCACCAGTATCTTAACATCCCAACTATCATTTCTGAGGAAGACAACAAAATACTTCTTTTGCCACCTTCTAATGATGAGATACTTAAAACTTTGAAGAGCATGGAGAGTTGGTCAGCACCAGGTCCTGAAGGTTTTCCAAGCAGGTTTCTATAAGTTTCAGTGGAACATAGTTGGAGAAGATATCTGTGAGATGGTAAAGAACTTCTTCAATACAAAATTCTTACCAAAACAGATAAATAAAAATTATATTTCTTTAATTTATAGAGGGAAAAGATGAAATTCGAAATTTAAAAACTACCGGTTGGCGTCACCAGGAAAACCTCCGGCGACATAGTCCATGACACGGCGTCGATCTTCTTGTCGCCAGAGAGTTTTCTTCCTTGATGCCAACGTTTTTCTTTTGAGCGCCACCGTTTTTCTTAATGACGCGCATCTACTTGTCTAACGCCTAGTGATTTCCCATAATGAAAAACCCAGTTTGGCCATCCACCTGGCTAAACAGATTTTTAGGTATTGCCATAGTAAATGCTCTAACATCGGTAGAGTTCATTGAGTCATAAAAAATATTTTAGATAAAGATCAACAACAAAACAAACAAGTAGCTTGTTTCACTACACCCACCCGTAAAGAGATCTGCGTTTTTTTGTTCCACATACTTCTATGAAATAGCAGGTTGTTTAAGATGGTAAAACACCAGTTTAAAAGTAGGTTCCTCTGTTGTACAAGTTAATATTCCGAAAGTTGAATTTTATTCTTAGAATCTTGAATGATTGGTGAAATTGTTGGTGGAACGCGATTATATTAATTTATGGAACTAATAGTAGAATCAATTCACAATTTAGTTTCAAGATAGTTTCAAGACCAATTGTACTCATGTTTAGTGGCAAGGCACTTAAGAAAACTTTGCCATTTCTACTTATCCACCAACCAACAAAATGATTTTACAAGGCACTTAAATGGCACAGATATGAAATGATTCAAGGGATGTCCTACTGATTTGATTTCACTACTTTTTAGTAATTAGATCTGAAGCAAGACTTTCAACGCTGCAAAATATTCCATTTCAACACCGGAACTAACCAATCCCCCCCATGTTTGAGCTGCAGCTAGTTTATGCCAACTCGGCAAGTGTTTCAACGAAAGAAGAATTCAATTCCAATTCCAAGCAAAATCAGCAGAAAACATACAGACAAGAAACAAGCCCTTCATTAAGGATAAAAGTTTAATCCAGTATAGACATACGACTAGACATTACAAGCACCGACACTACCACAAACCATAACATTTCACGTGAACACCCAAACATACTAAAGCACAAGACATGAGGAACAGATCTACATAGAGACGCATTCCATTGATAATGGGACTCTTAACCAGAAATATGAATGGATTTGACTTCAGGCTTCCTCTCTTCAACTTTAGGAACACTTACAGTGAGCACTCCATTCTCCATATATTCCTTAACTTCATCAACTTTAGCATTCTCCGGCAATTTGAATCTCCTTAAGAACTTACCACTGCTGCGTTCAACTCTATGCCATTTATCATTCTTTTCTTCTTTTTCTCTACTTCTTTCACTACTTATCTGAAGCACCCTTCCTTCTTCAACTTCAACTTTCACTTCTTCTTTCTTAATTCCAGGGAGATCGGCTCTAAATACATGAGCCTCTGGGGTTTCTTTCCAATCGATTCTAGTGTTTGCCAATTGTGAAGTTTCTTTTGAAATTTCAGAACCAGTCGGAAAGGAAAGTGCAGAGGAAGAAGTATTGGATCCTGAGAATGGGAAACCTTGGAATGGATTCCAAATGCCTAGTGAGAATGGGTCTAAGACGTTTGTCCTTTGGTTGCCGAAGGAACTTGGAATCATCGACATTGTTGAGATTTTTGGGTTAATTTGAAAATTGTTTTCTGAGAATTTGTGAGTGAGGTTGTGAGATTTATTTTTTAGTTTATGTTCCAGAATTAGAGATTTCTTTGATGGTGATGTCGATCGAGATCATCTCTTATTTGTTAAACTTAAGGTTCAACTCAAACTTAATTGTTGTGTATTCATCTCCAAAACTAGGAGGTATTTATAGAAAATCAAAGTAAAGTAATTACAAAATAAATTACAAAATAATTGGGTGATTGATGGAGTAATTGGTGGAGTGATTAGTGGTGTAATTGGAGGTGTAATTGGAGGAGTGATTGGTGGAATTGGTGAATAATGGTTGAGTCAACAATTGGAGATTCAACACTCTCCCTCAAGGTGGTGCATATATGTCACAGATGCCCAACTTGACAAGTGAATCGTTAAATATATTATTTGATACGGCCTTTGTTAGAATATCTGCCAGCTGTTGTGTTGTTCGGACATATGGTACTTCAATAATGTTTTCTTCCAGTTTCTCATAAATGAAGTTCCTATCAATTTCCACGTGCTTTGTTCGATCATGTTGCACTGGATTTTCTGCAATTTTTATTGCTGACTAGTTATCACAAAACAACTTCATAGGTTTTTCAACAGGGAAACCAAGCTCCTCCATAAGCCTCTTTAACCATAACAATTCACAAATGCCTTTCACCATTGCTCTGTATTATGCTTCAGCACTGGATAAGAAAACAACCTGTTGTTTCTTAGACTTCCATGTCACTAAATTTCCTCCAACAAAGGTAACATACCCAGATGTTGATATTCTACTGTCACCTTTACCTCCCCAGTCTGAGTCAGTGTAACCTAATATATCAAGATGTCCATGTTTTGAAAACATCAAACCTCTGCCTGGTGCGGACTTCAAATATCTTAGTATCCTAATGACTGCATCCATGTGTTGCTGACCCGGATTATGCATAAATCTGCTTACAACACTTACATCATAAGCAATGTCTGGCCTTGTATGAGAAAGATAAATCAAGTGACCAACTAACCTCTGGTATTGTCCTTTATCTGCTGGTATTTGATCAGAACATTCTTCAAGACCATGATTTTGTTCCATAGGAGACCCGATTGGCGTACAACCAGTCATACCAGTTTCCTTCAACAAATCAATCACATACTTTCGCTGAGACAAGAAAATTACTTTTTTAGATCGTGAAACTTCAATCCCCAAGAAGTATTTAAGTCCACCCAAATCCTTCATATCAAACTCAGAATACAAAGAACTCTTCAGATTATTCATTTCTTCGGGGTCATTTCTTGTTACCACCATATCATCCACATAGATAATAAGCGCGGTTAATTTGTCACCTACCCTTTTTAGGAACAGAGTATGACCAGCGTTACTCTGTATGTACCCAAATTTCCTCATCGTCAGACGAAATCTACCAAACCAAGCTCTAGGAGACTGCTTCAAACCATATAAGGCCTTCTTTAGCTTACAAACCATGTTAGCATTGTTCGGAGCATTATAACCTGGAGGTAATGACATATAGACTTATTCTTGTAAATCACCATGTAAAAAAGCATTTTTCACATCATATTTTTGTAGAGGCCATCCTAAATTTGCTGCCAAAGACAACAATACTCGAATAATATTGATTTTCGCAACAGGAGCAAAGGTCTCTTGATAATCAATACCATAAACCTGGGTAAACCCTTTAGCCACAAGTCTTGCTTTGCACCTGTCAATAGAGCCATCAGGATTATGCTTGATAGAATATACCCACCTGCATACAATTTCCTTTCTCATGGAATCAGCCCATTTTGGATCTCTTAATGATTCTTGTACATTTCTGGGAATAATCACATCGTCCATCTGACTGACAAACGCCTTTACCTCTTTTGATAATCTATGAGTTGACACGTAATTCGTAATAGGGTATTTCACCTTCCTTATTGCTTCAGGTGAAAAGCGATCTGGTGGAACTCCACGATTACTCCTTGGTGGCAACTGGCACCTGTCGGTGTCAGGTAGCTCACAAGTATCATTAGTATTAATCGAACAATTTATGCTTACCTCAGGGACATCGGCACCGGTTGGAGGATAATTATATGTAGGTACTATTGATGAAGTGAGAGATGGAGCTTCAGCTTCAATAGCAGGGGTGTTAATTTCTTCGGTAACAGGAATATAGGACTCTTGAACCGGCTCCATGACTTGTATATCATCAATTCTTGAATTACTGACAGTTGGATGTGTACTCAAGCTTATTTCATTTGCTGTCATATTTATTTCACTATTAGTAGGAAACAAATCCATCCAATTCAACTCTTCAATAACACTCTCTCCCTGAAGAGGAGAATGAGATACATAGGACGATTAAAACATTTTGTGCTCAGAAAAGGTGACATCCATAGTAACATAAAATTTATGACTTTGAGGATGATAACACCTGTAACCTTTCTGAAATGGATGATAACCAACAAAAACACATTTAATAGCACAAGGATCTAGCTTTGTACGTAGATGTTTCTGCAGATGTACAAAAACAACACAACCGAATACCCGTGGAGGAAGCTTAAGATGAGAAGGTATTGTTACAAACGAAGCCAATTTGTCCAAAGGTGTCTGAAATTTTAAAACACTTGTTGGTACTCAATTGAGAAGATATACTGCATTATTAATGGCTTCTTCCCAGAATTTTGGCTTCATATTTGACCCAATCAAGCATGCCCTCGTAATTTCAAGTAACTGACGATTTTTCCTTTCTGCCACACCATTTTGCTGTGGCGTAGACGGATAACTAGTTTCATGAATAATTCCATGTTCTCTAAAGTTAACCTTGTAATACTTCATTAACATAATCACCACCATTATCAGAACGAAGGACCTTTAAGTTAGCCGAAAATTGTGTCTGAATCAATTTATGAAATGCACGAAAACGATCAGCCACATCACTTTTATTTTTCATTAAATATATCCAAGTCATACGAGTACAATCATCGATGAAGATAACAAACCACCGAAATCCAGAAGTACCGGTAATACGAGAAGGTCCCCAGACATCAGAATGAACCAAATCAAATGGGACATATATTCTACTGAAACTATCCGGGTAAGTAGTACGATTACTCTTCGCAAGAATGCAAGTATCACATTTAAAGTCCGATAGTTTGAAAGACTTAAAAAAATCAGGAAACAAGTGCTCCAAATATCCAAAAGAAGCATGTCCTAACCTGCGGTGCCACAATAATATCTGTTTTTTAGATGCACAAGAAGACCTATTAACTGAAAGAGATCTCCCTTCACAAACATCGTCGATGTAATATAAACCATGTCTCTTAGTACCTCGTCCAATTATCTCTCCGTTTCCGAGATCCTGAAGAAGACATAAAGTGGGATAGATTAATACTAAACAATTTAACCGTGCGGTTACTTGTGCTGCAGACAAGAGATTATTTGAAAGAGAAGGAACCAATAATGTGTGTTCTAAGGACAAGGAAGGTGTTAAATCAACTCTCCCAGCTCCGGTAACCGGATACGGTACACCATTGGCATTGGATATAGTTGTATATGCAGGTAGGCACGGATCTTTCAAAATAGAGGCATCGAACGTCATATGACCTGTAGCACCAGAATCGAGAATCCAGCCATGATCTTTTCCAGAATCAGTAGCAAGTAAAGATACGTTAACCTTACTTGATTTTTTGAAGAGATTTGGGTTCACCAAAGAATGAGAATCAATAACAGATGAAGTATCATTTGTTGTCGTCACCGCATAAGTACTTTTGTCTTCTCCTTTTTGATTAATCTTTATTTGAGTTTTGTAGGTGTCCCACCAATCGGGATACCCAATTTTCTTGAAACATTTCTCCAAGAAATGTGAATTGCTTCCACAATGAGCACAATGTCTAATGGAAGACATTATCAAGATTGAAGAAGAAATTATATGAAGGTATGAATACAGGTCGCGAGCAGCTTGCGAAAACTTCGCAAACGTTTTTTTTCTTTATTATTTTTTTTTTAAAAAAGACTAAAATGCACAAATGAAACTGATTGTGTACACAACTGTTTATGGGGGCGAAAATTAAACCGGTTAGATACTAGCTATCAGCTAAAAATTATATGAGTAATCGAATAGGAGGAATAAGTCCTATAAGGGTAAAAACGGTAAGAGTTCAAATTCAAATCAAGTTTTCTCTCTTGACAAATCAACCAAATATATGAAAACAAACTTAACAGGGGTTTGCTTATCAGAAAACAAACTCAATTAGCTAAGATAAAAACAAGATTTTGATCAAAGATGATAACTGTTTGTAAGAAACAAAAAACAGCAGCACAACTTACTTAGTCCAAGATAAATGGATTAACAAGATTAAGTAGGATTTAAAAATACAATCATAAACTCAGCATAACAAGTTTATCATAAAATCGGTAGTACAACTTACTTGTTTCAATAAGTGTATAAAGAAAGACAAGAACCTTAAGCCAGCGGAAGAAGGATTAATCGAAGTAACGAAGCACTCACTATTACTAAGAAGCACTCAACTCACCATGGAGCTCTGATACCATGTTAAACTTAAGGTTCAACTCAAACTTAATTGTTGTGTATTCATCTCCAAAACTAGGAGGTATTTATAGAAAATCAAAGTAAAGTAATTACAAAATAAATTACAAAATAATTGGGTGATTGATGGAGTAATTGGTGGAGTGATTGGTGGTGTAATTGGAGGTGTAATTGGAGGAGTGATTGGTGGAATTGGTGAAGAATGGTTGAGTCAACAATTGGAGATTCAACAGTATTTATATACTTATATACAGAATTAAGGAGTAAGGTTCGGTTTTCTTTTAAGATTTCTATACCATTCTCCATTCTTCCAGAAAATTGAAGAACAATGTCTCTTCCAGAGACATCCTTCTTCTTTTTCATTTTTTTTTTGACCTACCAAACGGACCCGTACGGTACAACGAATTGCCAAATGGAAAAATACGAGGATTGGGAAAATATCACCCCACTACAGGTCCATGTTAAACTTAGTCCGGTGACTCCGATGAGTTAGTTACAGTTTGAGCAAATGGAATCGGTGATGTAATAAATTTCAAGCACGAGGAAATTTTGGTCGATCAAAAAAGGAAAAAGAGATTTACACACCCGAAGAGCAGTTCCTATGATCCCATTATGGATTCATTTCAACAAAAAAAAAGAGAAATAGCTGGGCAAATGGGAAATTGTTTTGGTCGTACGTCTCTCTACAAACCGTGCGGGGCATTATCATCCACATGCAGCCTTTTTTAATGTGTGCGGTGACACTTTCTCCGTTGGCGGCTCTTTAAAATCCGCAGGGCTTTTTTCTGCCCGCCAATAGCTACATCTGAGTGACTCCAAATTTAATCATCCAACGGTTTTCTTGGAATTTCCTATAAATACTACTCATTTCAACCTAAAATTCACACATTCACCTCTAAATCTCTCTCAAAAATCACAAAAAATGCCTCCAAAAAGTGTTTTCCGAGATCTCGTGGTCGTAAATATACTTTAGAAGAGGATTTGGTTATTTGTAGAGCCTTTATTTTTCAAACAAACGATAATATCAATAGGGATGAAGTCGTGCTGAGGAGAACGTTTTGGGAGAATATTTTTGTAAAGTTCGTCGCAGAAACAGGGAACATGTTTAATCGTAAGGATGAAGGATTGTCATATCGTTTTAGTGTAATTAGTCGGGAAATATCGGAATTGCTAGCTCTACTAGTGCACAATCACAAAAATAAACTGAACGGTGAAGCTGTAGATGAAGTGGAACCAAAAACACTGGTGATGTGGGTAGTATCTCACGGATTCAACCCTTCAGCATCCTAGAAATGCCACCTAGCGGCTATTAAACGAGGATGTTAATTGACGGTTATGTAGTAGTTGCTTCAATCTAATGTATTTTCTTTAATCCGATGTAGTTGGTTTAATCCAATGTAGTATGTTTTTATTGGTCCGACCGAGCGAAGCGAGGGAGGACCCTATATGGTGACTTTGTGTCAATATGAAGCATGACTTTTTTTTCTTCAATTTGACACAAAAGGATTGGATTTGGTTTAACGATGAAAGGACAACACTTCCCCTCCTTGATTTTTTCCCTCCCTTAGACAGACGTAAATAATTGCAACTCAAGGGTTAAAATGTACTTACACACTAATCTATTATTACCTTCTATTACTCTTTCTACCACCATCGGCCTCTTCAATTGTCACCACCACCGGCCTCTTCCTCCACCTTCTTTAATTCCAGTAACACCACCAGAACATAAGATTATTATTTTTTGATTATGAACCTCTTCTTCTTCGTCAAAGAGAAGCAAAATTTCTCTCTCGATTATCTTCTTCTCTGTCGAAGTCTCTCTTGATCTTGATAAATTTCTCATTCTAAATTTTGAATTTAAAGTACAGGGTTTTGATTTGATTAAAAGACTTTATTTTTTAGGGAAAAGATGATGGAGATCGATATTTTGATTAAATGTTGTGATACCGACTCCGTATAGTTATTTTGCTATGTTTAGTTTCCTAGTTTACCGTAACTAGTTTGCTTAGTTTCTTTGTTTAGATAGTTATTTAGAGTTATTAAAACTCTAGTCTTTTCTTGTTTTGCAAGGCTTCGAAGCTATTAAATAGCCTGGACATAAACCGCTTTGGGTATCAATCAATACAAACAAGTTTAATTAAACAAGGGTTTCCCTATCAGAGCTGGTGGCTGACCCCCAATCAAAGGGTTTATCTAGTTCTGATTTCTGTTTCACGTAAATTTTCATTCACTAAAAGTATAAAACCCTAACATTAAATCACTTTATTGTTTCTCGAGAATCTGGATCGAGAAATGCAATGAGAAAATGATGGAGATTGAGATTCGGAGCTTGAATCAGTTTAGGGTTTGTGGTGAATCTGTGATGATTCAACTGGTATTGGGTTTTAATTCAAGTTTTGGAGATCAGATTAAAAAGGGTATGAGATGAATTAGGGTTCTACAGGAATTGAGACGGGTAATTATAGTGAACTCACTACAAATTGGATAATCATGAACAACTTTCATCTCTATGGATTGAGATAACTGGGAATAGATACAAGGGATTAGATGATTAGGAGAAGAACCAGATGAATTAGGAGAAGATACAGACGAATTAGGGGGATAATAAGGGGACATTGTTAGAGAAAGGAGTTGCAGAAGATATTAGAGAAGAAGATAAGTTTTACATTTCATTTGATACCGCCCTAAGGCGTACAACCCAGTTCTTATATAGCAAGGATAGACACACTACTAACATTACTATCAGTACTCAGTGCCTACTCAAAAGCTAACCTGAGGTGGCTTCCCTTAACCACACATGGATATATCCCATTGGTTCATGACATATACCGACCCCTCCAAATCATCCTTGTCCTCAAGGATGAAGTATGAGAATTAAGCTCGGCTATGTAAGAGGCACTGTTGCTGCAACTGCATCCCAAAACCAGTAGTAGATATGAATGTGACCCTTGCAGACTTCAGATATGAATGTAAGAGGCGCCGTTGCTACAACCCACTGATCTTTTTCAAGCAAACTGCAGGATTCCAGCTTGGTCAAGGTTCTATCATAGCCACAATCAACGTCAAAAATGATAGTATAATTGGTTGTGTAATCCCCCTTAACTAGACTTTCTTCATTACCAGTTGAGGGTTGAATATTAATCTTTATGTTTATAATCTTGTAATAACCTGACATGTGGAGTTGTAGTCGCAACCTGATCTTCACTGGTAAAAGACAAATTTCTTTATTGCTGGCAAGTAGCTCAAACTTAGATATCGAATTGGAGCCCGTGAGGGTATACTTCATTTTCCGAGGGTCCACAGAAGTAATCCAAATTTCATGAGCTGCATTTGTTGGCTGTATGCGATTGGCAGACCCTTGTGTTTCTATAAAATGCCCAACTGAAGTATTGAATCTCTTATAAAAAATACCAATACCAACAAACTTTCTATCACTGCTCAGGTCACATACAGTTTGAGGACATATCTCGTAACTCCAAAAGCAACTGAAGAAGAACGCAACAAGACTGGCTAAGAGTGTTCCCATCATCAGCACGTCTAGTGTTGCAATGCCTTGTACAACTAGCTTTAATGTTCTTATTCTGACCTCGTAACCAACTTCAAATCCCCAGCTGGAGGTGATACTTTTCTATATGAATGATGATCCTGTCCATCCACTAGCTGATAAAGCTCTTATAAGATTATGCCAAAACTCAACTAATTCGACTACTCTTTGTACTCTGAGCATACCAAGAAGAAGGCCATAAAGAACTCCAGTGATTTCGCCGAACATGAATTTCCATTGTGCTAAAGCCCCTATTTGGTTGACATGAGACTCCAACGGTAGATTTCTTGACAGTGGAAAGAAAGGTTGTACTGTCATTAAACCATCTTGAGTTTCTCACCAGTTCGAGACAAGAATGTAATGCATAGTCTCTACTTTATACTGTACAAGACCCTCTTCCATGATATGATACTCAAACCCATGCATAACTGATGCCTTTCGACTGCCAGTAAAGAAGTGAATGAAAATTTCTTCAATTATCCTTTTACGTTTTAGTGCTTCGACTATTAGACCTGCAGTAACAATTTCTTTCTCGCATCGCTTAAAAACCTTACAACCATAATAACTCTGACGTTCTCTCATTCTCTCCATCTTTACAGGCAAAGCATTCTGAAGTTCTAACAGTGAATGGTTCAGATCCCAAGTTAAACTCCAATCACTATTACCACACATGACAAGATCAGATAATCCAACTGACTCTACTAAAACCAAAATATAGCAACAAGAATTTTTCGTGCTCTTTAATCTGAAAGGGAACCAAGTGACTATAAACACATGTAAGAATGCCAAAAGGTTAAAACCCCTTTACCTTTTCTCTTGAACAATCAATTTAGTGCAAAGACCAATAACAAGCTGCAACGTTTCTTCAAGGAACTTGCAAACAACCTGTATGTCACTATTTCTCAGAAACACAAACACAAATACATTTGAATACTCCCACAACAATCTTGAACAATTCCCATGTGTTAGACTTATCTCATAAACCATATTCCCATTATACTCGTTAATCCCAGTTGACCCCATGAGAATTAACTTACCAGGTGTAAGATTATTCAAGCAGAAATTAGAATTATTCGAGTCCAGAAACCTTCCACGATCAATTACCCTTCCAGCAAAAACAAAGATACATCTTGCACTACTCAGAGTACCCATTATGCTATCAAATATTTCAGCTGTAGACTTCGTACCACTTGACTGTAGTTTCTGAATCGAATTTAAATTTGTTGTAACAAAATCTCTGCAAACCTTTTTCATTTGAGTAGAAAAACTACTATCTCCGCCCAGCCACGGATCAAACATCTCATGTGAACAGCCAAACTCACTCTGGCGTGTCATTTGCAGCCTCATTCTAGTCCTGAGAATAATAAATTATTGTACCATTTCCTCGATTACCTTGCGAGTATCACAACTGTCACTCTTCTTAGCAAATAGAAACATATTTGAATACTCAATTGACAAATCCTGATGGTACCCCAACTCAACAATCAATTCATAAAAAAAAATTGTATAGGTTTTAAGCAATAACATCAATCGATTAAGAACTACCACAACAGAAGTAAGCATACCCACAGAAATTTTTGAGCTAATGCTCACATAATAAGAAGTATTCCAACTCAACTCAAACCATTTTCCTCTATCAATTACTCTACCTCTTGCGCACATAAAAAACCAACCCCAGATCAGTCATTCCAGTGTACTTATGGATATTATGAATTAAGATCAAACATGAAGCATTTAACCCTTTCGAATGAGAACTCCATATCATGGTTTCTCCCATTCTTCCTCTACCAAACAACATAAGATCACAACCATAATTGGTGATATTATTCCTTTGTGACATCTTCAAAAACAACTGCAAACCATATCCATTGTCACCATTTTCAACAATTACAAGCACACTTGAATAAGTAGACAACAACTACAAGCTTAAGATATATAACACTGGACTAATCAATTTCTCATAAGACCTCCAAGCTGTAGTTGAATACTTACCACGATCGAATAACAAGCGGATGTCGACCAAAAGAAGATGAGAACAATCCTGATAGTGTAAATTGTTTGGGAGATAGAACAACTCCTTCAAGTAATAAGGATTTTTGTAAATATTCACTTCAACTGTGTAAGTATGACGCTGACAGAAATTTAAACAGTTGGCAGCTAAATTTTTTGGCAAGCACTTCCAGAACATGATCTCAAACTGTTTACCTCGATCAAATAACATTTTAGCGAAATTGAATTCACGTATTGTATCATATATAGAGGTACCTTGAGTTGCAGGTTTAAGAAGTAAATCTTTGATAGCACTAGAAATGTTACTATGTAAGAATTTAGCAGAAATATTGAAACCGATATGTAAATCCTCTTGAATTGAATCTGTAGCTCCATCAACAGTAGATAATTCACATATGAGTTTAGATCGAAATTTACCTTCATCTGCTGGACTAGGAGTTGAATGATTTTGAGAGATTACTGTTTCTGAACTTGAATCTTCACCTGAATCAAGTGGAATTGGTTTCAAATTGACATCAACTTTGTCCTCGGTCAGCTTCGATTCAATAAACTCGGATTCAATTAAACCTTTGTTTTCAAATTCAGATCTCACGATTCTTGTATCAGTACCAAATTGAGAATCAATACCGGTACCAACGATAACCTTAGTATCCTGATCGAAGTCTATTTGGTTCTGATTTTTTTTAGAATAGCTAAGATTAAGAGTTCGCTAAAAGCCTTTTTAAACTCCGGTGAAGATTCGTTGTGATTTTCTCTCTTTAACTCACGAAAATAATCCCGTTTCTTTGAAATTTCTTTTTCTAGTTGTGAAGTTTTATCTACTGCATCTTTGTTAACCATGGTAGCAGTCTCAGAATCGACTGCTCTGATACCACTTGTTGTGAACTCACTACAAATTGGATAATCAGGAACAACTTTCATCTCTATGGATTGAGATAACTAGGAATAGATAAAAGGGATTAGAGGATTAGAAGAAGAACTAGATGAATTAGGAGAAGATACAGATGAATTAGGGGGATAATAAGGGGACACTGTTAGAGAAAGGAGTTGCAGAAGATATTACAGAAGAAGATAAGTTTTACATTTCATTTGATACCGCCCTAAGGCGTACAACCCAATCCTTATATAGCAAGGACAGACACACTACTAACATTACTATCAGCACCCAGTGCCTACTCAAAAGCTAACCCGAGGTGGCTTCCCTTAACCACATATGGATATATCCCATTGGTTCATGACATAAATAGATGAGAAGAAGAGTTCAAGTATTAAATCTCTAAAATTCAATATACGAAGTAAAGGGTTTGACCAGAGATTAGAAGATGATAATCGAACAAAAGTTGTAGGGATGTTAGGTTCAAATTTGAAGTAGTAGAAGTCAGATTGAAAAATGGGCATCAGAGGTTGAGATGAGATGGTGCAGTGTTTATTGTTCTAATCTTGTGTTAAATTTAGTAATAGTGATTTGAAATTATCAATTGAGGTTCTGGTGAGAATAGTTGCAGCTGGAGCTACAAAGAGTGATTAATTGGTGTTGCATGTATTTTGAGTTGAGCTATACAGGCTGTTGAGATGCAGTTACTGGTTTGGGTGTTGTTCTCATTTGTAAAGAACTAAGATTTTCATTCATCGATAGGAATGTCAAACGTTATACAAAAATTTTATGGATAGTTCACATTGATAATTATGGAATGTCCAACGAAGAACTAGTGAGTATCTAATTCATACCTTTGTCCTCATTGGGCAATTGCATCATAGTTTAATTGAAAGCCCAGTTTATTGAAGAAAATGGAAGAGAGTTTAAGCATTTTGAATGCTATGAACCCTATAAGTCTAATGTCGCTGGATTTGATGTATTTTGATGTATATGTAAGTCTAAATGTAATAAACAACTCTTAATATAAAATGGGTGCAATTTAAGGTCTAAATAGTTTCATTTATTAGGCCGACCAAACGAAGCCAGGAATGACTCTATATATGGTGACTTTGTGTCAATGTGAATCGTGACATTTTTTACAATTTAACAAAAAAAAATTGGATTTGGTGTCCCTTGAAATTTTGGTCCGGACAGGTCGAATTTACAGAATTATCCCTATTTTAATAAAAGTTAAGGTAGAGTTCACGCGATTGAATCTTAACCACCTCCAAAATTTGAGTTTTTTTTTTCTCCGTTCGAAACACAACACTACTTCTTCAGTAATCACTTTCAGAGAAACAATTCTCGCCTCGATCTTTTCTCCGTTCTCCATCGAAAGCTCTTCCTCTTTCATCTTCATCACCATTAACATCACCATCACCTCTACCATAACCATTACCGCCACTATCATTCAATTCAATTGAAACTGTTGCATCCCTCTTGATTTTCAAATTGAAATTGGATTTACATAACAAACCTAATTTCGAATTCAAACCCAGCAAGATCCACGAAACTATGTATTGTCAGGATCGATGAAACCTCGCAAATAAGATGTGCAATCTATGACTATTTTTTGTTTACAAATTAGGGATTTAATATTACTGCAATTTTTCTTTGAATTGATCTCCTATTAACAGGGATTTGGTATTTTGGTTTCAATGCATTTACAAAATAGAGATGTAATGCAGGTTTGAGTGTATTTACGTTCAATTTTGATATGTATTTCGAAATGTTGGTACCCTAATTACAGAGCTCATTTGTCCTGTGCAATTATGCTTATTCTGATGTTGTTTTTAATGCCTTAACGAAGGTGTTGATTCATGAGTTCATTCCAATGGAAGACTAAGTGATTACCTTTCTGGTAAACCTTATTTGCTATAGTGATACCAATTGTGGTCCATTATTGTAAATTTCTCATTGTTTTTCAACAATAAAAGTATGGATATGACATTGTGAATAGATCTATGTTTTGTTTACTTGACTACGAGCCTTGGGCAATTTTGTTATCCATCTTAACCTTCACATCAACTTAATTTTTTCTGCTTCTTTTACATTTGGAAATTGATATAGGTTCGCGGATTCTAACTTACTAGATGATAATACAGGTAGATAAGCCGACTACCTTATGTGCACCGTTAACTGATATCCGAGATCAGGCATAAAGAAAACTACATGAACTCCAGAGTCAATTTCTTTGCTTCTCAGGAATGGTTCCCCGTGCATTTCACCAGAGTTCAATTTGAAGACGAGATCAATTTTGAACCAAAAATGCAGGTATTGTCTTTCTATGGGTGTTTGGATAACTTAGTGATAACCTCAGTTCCCATTACATGATGTGACCTATGTTTTCACAACTAATATTAGAATCTTACTACTGGTAGTAGCATCACAAGTGGGTCGACATTCCTCGATCTCACTACAGAATTTGCAACATGCGCTATTTACGTCTACGCCTTAGATTATCTATTGTAAGGAGAAAGTTGTGAAATGTTCACCACAATATGAAAGAGGTCTTAGGTGGCATGAGTTTTCCACAAAACTGAGAAATTAACTCTTTACAGCATCCATAATGCTTGCCCACATAATGATTGGTCATTACTCCCATTTTATTGATATGCATAGATTTTTATATATTATCCAGTTTATGTTGCTTTGAGGTGACCGTACTTATGCTTTCACTTTTGAACTGCTAAGTGCTAACAAACAAGTTTTGCTCCCAGTACATGGGAATTATACATGCCCTATCAGTTATCCATGATAAGAAGACCCTCGATGTTAGGGCTTCATTTTGTAGTTAGGGTTGTAAGTATGCTATTTCGTCACGGGTATTAAAGTACTATTAGTGTTGCTTAGTACAGGCGAGTGAAAGAGAGACTCTTGGTTAGTACGGCCGTTAAGAAGCTTACAGAGATTTGGCCAAGGTGAGATTGGGTTTCTGAGTAATAATATTTGTATACATATGCATATTGGCTTGACCAGGAGGTAGAAGAAAAGTTGAATATTGAGATAAAAGAGGATGAATATCATGATTTGGCTTGGATGAGCATACCAGTGCTAACGATGTATTACTTGGTTACCAAATTGATCATGTAGATGAAAAGGATGAGGAGAACAGAAACGAGGAGGGTGAGGAAGTTAACATAGATGAAGAGGAGGACGAGATTCATGAAGATGAAGACTAGATTCGACTGATAAGGGGTTTTGATAGGCTGTGAAGATTTTGGTATGCACATTGTTTGGCACAACATAAACTCCTGTTATTGGTGTTGATATGACTACTATAAACTACTACAACTGTAACCTTGATTTACACACAATTTTTCCTGTCCGTTTGGATCTAAGGAAACATCTAGAATATGCAATATGGTTGTAATTTATAATGCAAAAAAAATATCTTGAAGGATGATAGAACTACTTTGACAAGTCTTTGTTTTGGTCAAACAGAGAAACCATTACTAGGGATGACAGAATTATCCATATTCACCATAAACTTTCCATAACGACTGATAGGAATCAGTCATACAAGAAGTTGGAGACGCAACGACGCAGTCTTGTGCGGGTAATTTATACTTCCAGTTTTTTCTAGCACCATGGTGTAATGAAAGAATTAAACTATACATGTTGCTATAACTTAGGATGATATAACTTAGGTTGCACCAGGACAATTAATCTAACCTGGTTTTGTCGTGGTCAAATAACTTAGGTTGTCACCAAGACATAACTATTAGAAGCACCCGGACGTGACTCTTTGTTATATTTTTTTAATAGGTTGAATTCAGTGATACAAAGTTGATAATCATATATGAATACAGTATGATTGGCAAAAGAATGATTGGCAAAATAAGGAGAGTCTTGGTTTGACGTTTGTGGCATTGTCGCGTACAAGAAGACTTTCAGATCTTGCATTTCATCCCATCCCATGTTCAGTTTTGAAAGAATAGCTAAAATTGGTGAATGCAAGGCACTTCCAGAAAGGCGTCAAGAAGAGAAACGATTGCAAGAATTATCGCAACTCTTTCAGGTCCAAGGTTTGTATGTTTTCGGCCGAATTCCGATGATAAATATTGAGCAAATATTATTTTGTTAAAATTTAGTTATGCGTCAATTTTTTTGGTTGGCCGTCCCACCGTGGCAGCGGTCATCTAGTTATTATTACTTCCACTTCTTTTGTAAGACATAAACTTAGACAATGATAAAAACTAACTAACAACTTAAATAAAAATATAGTACAATCTTTGGCCTTTTGGTTATCATCATTTGACGTATCTTCCACTTAACGTGCTCTTTAACAGTTTTTCCTTTGTTTTTGTATTTACGGTTCTTCACTTTCAACACTGGAGTTTTTCTTTGCCTTTTAGCTGGACATTTTTTTGGATAAACTTCTAAAACATGCACTTCCCTTTTACTATTTTAAATTTTTTAAAACTACCACATATCTTGGAAATTCAAGTTTTGCATCACAAAAAAGTGTGATAGCCTTTTCATACATTTCACTTAAAAAATTCAAAACACTAGATTTTTTTTTTTGAAGAGGTTAGTAAATAAAATTCAAGAGGAGTGAATTTTGACGTGAGGGGAGTGTTTGAAGCTAGTGGTAATTTATAGTAGTAAAAATATGACCACTTTTTACTGTAGCAAAATAGTCGTTGCCGGATTTACTTTTACCGTCATTGGTTTTACTTCGATGTGCCAGCACTTAATCATCGACCACGCACTTCACAAGGACCCGCCCAATACTTTTATTATAGTAGAAAATCCACTTTTCCCATCCACTTGCCTCAATATATTTTTCAATCAGTTGAGTTTCATAGGAACTGCCTTTAATACAAAAATAGGGAAAATTTTGTATTTAAAAACAATTTAAGAATTTGACACGAAACACATATACGAGGGACAGTTTCCCGTATGAAACGAAAAAAACAACCTAGATTGGGGACATTTTTTTGGTACATGGGGGACCGTCTCACGTGTACCTTTCTTCCCCATACGGGGACAACGCGAACAAGTGTATGAACGAGTTGCTACGATTGGTAGTCACTCCTTCAAAAGGAAAGAGTAACACTGCCCATAGAATTTGCTCTAAGGAGGATCAAAATAAAAATAATTAGACCGTCACTTACTCATGACATCCGCAGAGTTCATTGTGTGATTTTTTTTTAATAGATAAAGATCAACAACAAAACAAATAAGTACACCCACATGGAAAGATCTTGCGTGGCATGGTTTTGCTGCCACGAGACCAGTACGCACTGAACGACCCTAACCTCATCAGAGAATAACAAAACTCAGTTTCTCAAACCTAGGATGGGATGAAATGTGTTGATGTCATGGGCTACCATGATGTTCATGCGAATGTCATTGTTATTGGACGTGCCCCCCAAACTACATAGGGATGTTCAAAAGAGAATCCTATTTTTTGGGCTGCTAAAATCTTGGTCTTTTCGGACTATTTTGGGTCAGCAATTAGTAATTGGAGATACCTCCTATCCAATATTTATATAATGACTAAAGTGCCCCATATGATTTTAGATAATAAACTTGATTAACATTATTAATCATGATTAGCAGATGAATTAAGACTAATTCATGTCTTTGAGTTAGGTGTAGATGAAATGAAAAAAAATATCAGAGGGAAGAGAAGAAGAAGGAGAGGAAAAAAAAAATTGGGGATTTTTTTAAAGAAAATGTGTGATTCAAGCAAGACTTTTGATTTAGGCGAGCCTTCATCTTCAAAATATGATAACATATTAATACCCATCAACAACAATCAGTTCTTTGCTGATTATTTAGAAAATCAAGAATTTTTTTCTCAAACTCAACCTAACCCTTATGAACCTTACGATGATTTCGAAGGACCAACCCAAGAAGCAGAATAAATCGAAGAGATCAATGCTCAAGATTACCAGATATACCTTTATTCTAACTCCAATTTCAGTTTTTAAGGTCAGAGAGGCGAGAAGTTTCGTTTTTTTCGTTTCGAAAACCCTAGGTTTCAAGCCGCCGGGACTATTCACGGCTGGGAAACCAAGAACTCTTGGCCGTTATCCTGTGCTACGACTCACATCTAATGAACTCCCATCCGTTATCAAAGAGTTACGATTGGGACGATGAATTTTCCTGGCCGTTACTGAAAAATTACAGCCAGGTTTTTTCTACTTGCATGGGAAGCATTTAATATTGTCGGTGGCGGTTTGGTATCCTGGCCGAAAATATTAAATGTTATTTAATGACGTATGTGTCGGTTGGGTTACTCGGCCGTAACTTGTTTTACGTCTCGTGTTTTAGGCCGTAAGCCGACTCTTCCAGTTACAAGACAATTTACGTCTTGGAATACCTGGACGTAACAATTTTACGGTACAGAATTATACTTTTCGACCCAGGCGTTTATGCTTTGACGGCTAGAATACTACTCATCGACCCAGCCATATACATAATGACGATTGGGATATATCATATCGACCCAGCAATGTAATCTATGATGGATGGAATATCACTAGGTTTACCCAGACGTTTGTGAGTGTTTAAATTTCCTTTGTGAATAATTATGTGACATGTGTCATTCTATTATAGATTGTACCGCACATTCCGGTGGAAGACCAAGAGGTGCGTATGGAAGATGAAGAGGTGGTTAATGAAGAGCAAGAGGAGGTTATGCAAGATCAACCCCAACCTGTGCAAGTTTCCGAGGACACAAGTGCTCACTATGCAAACAACTATGAGTGGATTGATAGGGAAGATGCAAAGAAGTGGGCTCGAGCACGAGGGTTGAAAAATATGTACATCATAGTCCAGAATAAACAAGTTAAATCCGACAGCTTTGAAATAGTTTGCGAGTGCACTGGAAAGTATGAGAGCCATTGGAAAAAGGGTAGTGAGTATATACGAAAAACCACAAGGAAGAAGGGAGTATATAATACGAAGAAGTGCGGATGCCCTTTTAAGCTTCAATTTAAATGTAAAGCCGATACGAAAATGTGGTATATGGCTAAAGTCATCTCGGGTTATCATACTCATCCTATTCCGGAGAGTTTGATAAACCATCCTTATTCGGCAAGGCTCAACCCCTTAGAGAAGGACTTAGTACACGTGTTGAGTAAAAGACGCACAAGACCTATTGATATTCTTAGTGGAGTGAAGGTGTTAAACCCCCAAAATTCATCCTCATTGTCAACTATCTATAACGAAAGAGAAAAATTTAGAAAAGAGACATGGAAAGAGAGAGTGCTTACGCAACAATTATTGTTTTTGTTTGAGAAGGCAAAGTACTCTACCTCCTATGATACAAATGAAGAAAATGAAGTGGAATATCTTTTCATCGCTAATCCGGAATGTGTATAATTGGCAAGATGCTTTCATCAAATTTTGTTTATGGATTGCACATATAAAACTAACAAGTACAACATGCCGATATTGAACTTTGTTGGGAAAACATCTACCAAGTCGACATTTACCGTTGCGTTTTGTTTCTTGAAAGACGAGACGAAGGAAAGTTATTTGTGGGCATTGCAAAAGGTGAAGTTATTGTATCAAGAAGGTTATACTCCACGGATGTTGATTACGGATAAGGAGAAAGCATTGATGTGGGCCATACCCCATGTTTTCCCTTATGTGCGTCATCATCTTTACACGTTTCATATATGGAACAATGTGCAAACTAATTGCAAGAGGGTTACATGGCTAGCAAAGAAGACCGAGATAGAGAGGATTAAAAATATACCATTGGAGAAACAACAAGAAGAAAAAGAAAAGTTTGAGATGAATGACAAGATAGCCGAGGTGCTTTGGGCTGAATTTCAAGATGATTGGGAACAACTAATATGGTCGCTCACGGAACCATTATATTTCCAAAGGGAGAGTTTTGTAATGGAAAAATGGTCAAACTACCCGGATGTTATAACATATTTGAAGAACGAGTTATTGGATCCCCACAAAGAAAAGTTTTTTAGTGCATGGGTAAACCGTTATAGACATTATGACAATCAAGCCACAAGCACGGTGGAGTCGGCTCACTATCGGTTCAAGAGTAAGTTAAATGGTTGTGATGGTGGATTCGTTGTTATTTTTGAAGCTATGGAAGAGTATTTCAAGCATGATCTCCATAGAATTAAAGGGGAATTTGAAAAGAGCCGATCTAGATTTTTTGTGGACTACCGGGAAAGCCCTTGGTTCCGGGGAATAAGTTTATATGTTTCTCAATGGGCAATCCTAAAAATGATAACGGAATTGGATGCTTTGGAGGAAGACAATTTTCCACCGGGAATGAGATGTAATTGTCCCATTAAGTCGGCTATGGGGATCCCATGTAGGCATGCGGTAGAAAATTATCCCACAAGGATGATTCTGATCCAAGATATAGATCCATTTTGGAAACAACTAGATTTTAAAGATCCATCACCCGATGAAGGTTTTGGGGTCGTGTTTTGCGACACGGAGGTACACAAGGAACTTTTTAAGAAGTATGCTTCTTTACTACCGGAGCAAAGATAACTTTGGTTGTATGAAATGCGGAAATTCAACCGTCCATTCACTAGAGATGATATTTTAGAACCTACCAAGGGGCAAGGCAAGGGTAGGCCTTCCAAGAAGATAACAAAGAGACAGGAAAGGGCGTAAGCTAAGAGAAAGGCTCAGGAGGGTCCACAATTGACTCGTTCAATGCGAAGAGATCAGTCGGGTTTTGATAAGTTGAACGAGATCTACACCCTTAAACGAAAGGAAATAGAAAAATGTGGACCAAGCCGAGCTAGTGTAATGAAGGTAAAAAGCCGCAAGAAGAATGTGGTGGTTGCATCTCAAGAGAATTCAAAAAAGAAAAGTTGATAGTGGAGTCAAAATTAAAGAACCCGATAGTTCCATCCCAACAAGGTTCAACAACAAAAGAAGCTAGTAGTGTCCAAATAAAGTTGGTGGTGCGGTTGGTATTAAGCAATTAGCGAGAAGCCGAGGTAATGATGTCAAAGGAAAAGCACCGATGGTCGAACCATCGCAAATCACCCCACAAAGAGTTGTTAGTAACCTTGACGGTGAGAAAGAGACGGTTTTCTTGGATGTATGTCCGATGAAATCACCCCCTATAGATGAGGAAGGTAATTATATCCGACCTACTTACACGATATACAAAAATTATATTCATTTTTTACCACATTTTATTCATCAGTACGTCAATTCCACCGACGATGTTGAGGGCGCCGAAAATTGTGGTTACCATGTGTTCATATATCAACTTGGACCTTTTGAGCAGGCAAAAGAATGGGGTGACGACCAAATTACCTATGTAAGGAAAAAGTGTTTGCTTGAACTATGTGGTTTCCCCGATTTCTACAATCCAGTGATGAGATTCGAAAGAACCGACACGGAGGCGATGCTAAACGATGAGTTCAAAGCATTTGAACATCGTTTAATGGGAAACACTACATTGACAAGTGAATATTGGATGAGAATGTCAATATGTGGCCATCTACTCGCCAACGCATTCCATTGCGTTATTCATTCCATCTCTAATGCACATAGTGTTACATACGCACCAACAAACGTATTTTTACCGAAGAAGAATCTCCAAAGATAGTCATCATGGGGTTCGTGATGATGACCCATAATATCGGCCTCCAATTGAAAGATGGATTCCCATTACCTCCATTAAGGAAGGTAGACGAATGTGACGGAGAAATACCAATGGGTTGGTGTCATAGGTTCGGGGAAAGATTTCATTTGCGGGAGGCATTATAGTTGTCGAGGGATGGCCCGTTGTGTGTACTAATGAGTTCAGATGAGGATGACTATGAGTAAATGTCATGTGAAGGTATATGATAACAATATTTTTTATAGGGTAGTGATTAAAATGATAATATGATAACAATGTGGTGTGAACCTATATTTTTTTAATCACTCATTATATACGAAGAATCTAGTTTTACTCTTATTTTTTGTTTGTAATGATAATATGATAAATATGTGGTTATTTAGAGGTAATTACGTCCAGGTTATACGCTGACACTAACTAGCCGTAATGACCCAAGTGAGCTGTTCTTCTGCATCACGGCTGGGAAACCTCACCGAAACTCAGTAATGGCTAGGAATCCTACCCGTATTTCTGGGTAATGTCAGTTTAACGGCTGATAATCCTGGCCGTAACTCTTCTTGGAATATCATTTTCAGATTATACTTTGTTACGGCTTGGAAACCAAACTGTAAAACCATATACGATCAGGATTTCTCTCCGTAAATATGGGTACTATCAGTTGTACGGCTGGTAATCCTAGCCGTAACTCTTCCTGGAATATCAGTTTCAGATTATACTTTGTTACGGCTGGAAAACCAAACCATAAAACCAAATACGCCCAGCATTTCTCCCCGTAAATATGGGTACTGTCAGTTTTACGGCTGGTAATCCTAGTCGTTAACCTACCTAACTGCTGGAAATCCTAGCCGTAATTAGTATCATATTATACTTAAAAAAGAATCGGATACATTAAGAATAATAACACTAGTATCCATTCATTCAAAGTTAAGTCTACATAATGAAAAGTAAGTCTGAAAAGTAAATCACCCAAATCCACTACGACCAACAATCCTAAAACATGCTAAAAGTCTGACTTAAACAAGTACATAACCTATAATCATTCACTACGACCAATAATCGAAGGAACTTCCTCAGAAGATGATGAAGAACTGTCGGGAGTTTTGGAAAGACTGATCCAATCATCCTCATCGTTAGTATAGAGATCATCCTTCGCTGGATTATGTAACTCTTTAAGCCTCCTAATCAGTGTTCTTTGTTCGTCGCAATCC
>JAJJWX010000975.1:0-121402 GCA_023529315.1 Papaver bracteatum | reverse complement strand
TTGTAGCTTTGCTATTTAGCCAAGATGGCCCTTCACTTCTGCAACCAATCTTCCTTCCCTGCTGAAGCTTTAAGTCCCTAGCTGCAACTGCAACCCAACAAAACCAGCACAACCCATTCCATTCGAACTGCACTCTCACAGCTCCATAAAACCTTATAAGTCTAGCCTGTAGTTACACTTTCTTAGCTTCAGTGTCACCTCAGCTTCCTCCTTTCATTGCAGCATCACATCTAGGTTTACATGCAATTATTCATTGTATTGTAGCACCTCATTGCACCTGCAACTCCCTTTAAATTCAAACCTTATTTCATCCACCCTTGCTTCTTGCTTGTAGTCCAATTCTCTCGGTAACCATACAAACTAACAACAGACAATACCAAGCTGTCGTCCCATCGCCTGAACTGCAGCTTCAATCACCCAGCCATCTCTAATCCCAGCAACGCAAACCCATTCCTTCCTTATCTGTAGTCAAACTGCAGCTTCAACTGCATCAGAACCCATTCATCAGTTCTACTAGGAATCACCAAGATTACAACACCACAAACCCATTTCAGTCCAGAATATCACCACCAATGCCTTAGTTCCATTACAGCTGCATCTCTGAACCAACACATAGCACTGCCATCTCCAACTGCACCACTGCTTTCATTCACCACTGCAATCTTAATCTTAAGCTAACTAACACCACCTGAGCTTATGCCTTGCACAACCTACATCATCTCATCTCTTGTACAACCTCCGTGCGCAGTTGCAAATCAACATCACCCATGGCAGCAACATCATCTCTTGTAAACTTCCAGCCCTGCACTTAATTTACAACACACTCCATTCTTAACTTTAGTCATCTGCAGTTCACCACAATGGCACATCTTAGCTCCTCTTTAATCTCCATTACCCACTGAATTTGAATGGAGGCGATTCAATAACAACTTCCCTATTCTCTTGGCCTCAACTTCATCTCCCTGCAACATTTGCCCACCAACTGCAACAACATCAACTTACTCATGCCACAAATTACAAGTACCTCCATTCTGTAATTCTGCATCTGCACTGCTATAAGTTCATTATAGTACCATCTCCATTAGAAAAACAAATTCACCAACATCTCTCCATGTATTTCAACAGAAACCCTCCAACCAAATCAATCACAATTCCCATCAGTTCTTCCATTGGCGTCAAGATTCAGTGGCACCAGTACTTAGCAGCACCAACAAACCCTAATTATCAAATCAGAACCTCCAAATTTAAGAACCCAATTCACCATTTTAAACCCTGATTTATTTCTCCTTTCAGTTCTTCGCAAACCCTCAACTGATCAAATACCTTAGCTGTTAAATCTTGACAGCAAACCCAAACTCAAATTGAGTTTCACCCATCTACCATCTGTGATGTACAGATTTATATAGCTCTAAAATTTAATCAAAACAACAACAACTTCAATTCCACTTCTCAAATCGATTACATCAGCAACGGACTCTGCAAATTCGCCAAAAATCTATTCATTCAACCACCGGATTCATAATCTACAACTCGACCAGAAATTCAGTAACAGAATTCCATCTCTGATTCTGATGGTTCTTCAATTTCCCTAAACTGATCGATTTCATCACTGAAATTACAACATCCGCCATCTCTTGGTTTCAGGTGGTGTAAGAAATACAGCTAATGATAAGAGAAATGATTTATCTGATTTTTAGGTCTTGTGTAGGAAAGTTATGAGGGTGATATAGCCACCCCTGTAATACTGGATAAGGGCCAACCAGCTCTCAAGTGGCTATCATTTTCGCGGAACCGACTGCCTATTCACTTCCTTGCTTATCCGTAGCTAGCTTCGCTCGCCTGTGAATTGGTTTTTTTTTTCTTTTCCTTTTCGCTCCAAATGAATGTTGTGTCCTCCTAAAAAATTCCTCCACCAACAGCAACCGTCTCCTATTTCTCAGATTCACTTCTTCCCTTCAATGTCTATTCATCACTAAAGTTGTCATGCTTTTCAGACAAAATTCGCATCACTAAAGCCGACATACTTTTCAGACAGAGGTGAAGAAATAAAAGCAAATAATGAGACATAATCCTCCTCCAACGCTTTTGCCATGTTTCCTCTTCTTTTGATCCAAATGACTCCAAAGTACCTAAATACTCAAAAACAAAACATAAGATACATAATTTACAAGAAAACTAGCAGAGAAAGCATAAACAATAGATAAGTAATAAGGTGTTTTAGATACCTATCACCTACCCTGGCCATTCTTGGTAAGTCTTGGCTATGATGCACTCGGCCCGATAAATACCCCACATAGGGTGCAGTCTTGTAACTATAATCCATATAGGCATAAAGGACAAGAGGCTACGAAAACAACTGGTTGTTGGTAAATCCGGATGGGAGGAGCTATTCTTGTATGGCCGATGTGCCCTCCTTGAAGGGGCAACCAGGGGGAAGATAAGGGAGGCACCCTCCATTAGGGAGCTGATAAGTGTCTAAAAACGGTAATGTCATGGGGCTTTACGCTCGCAAGAGCATTTAGGCCTGTAATATTGTCGCGTGACAAATATTATACAAAGGCAACAAGACATAAGAGAAAATGTTAAGATGAGATCAATGGGTTTTTACATGGAAGTGTAAAGACAACCTGCGATTTCATCATGAGACGGCAATGTCATATGCTTCGTTTTCACAAGAAAACTTAGACTTGTCATATTGTCGCAGAGAAATTGACAAAATACAGATAAGGCAAGATCAATGGTTTACATTAACTATTTTCTTTTAAGAATGCAGGAAATATTTCTCAGAATCCTTCGGAATTTTTCAGAAATGTTATTCAGAATCACACAGCAGGATTATTCATAATATTCATCATATCACAACATCATCCATAATTTCGCAAGAAATATCGCAACACAGTTCGCAAAGGAATAATGCAGGAAACACTTGATCATTATAAGAAGGATAATGAAGGGAAAATATGGGAGTTAATAAATAAAATATCATTATATTTCTTGAGAATATTCAAAATAACAGAGGCAAAGTTGAACTCCAAAGTTGCAAGAAAGATACATTGCTCGCAAGAAAAAGAAGGGAAAAGAAAACAAGAGCAAAATTCAGGCTTATGTATTAATCCCGCTATTAGTATCGCCAGCTTCATTCTCCTTACTGGCATTCTTTGCATCACGATCAGCTTGAGTTTCTTCTTCACCTAATTTTTCGCCAACAATTGCTTCACCGCTGGTAGATACTCTTCTAGAAGGACTATCTTCTTCTTCTGTTGGGTCTCCTTGAGACATATGTTCTTCATCTTCTTCATTTTCTTCATCACTTGCATAGTATAGGTCATATTATCGATAGGAAGAGGAATTTCATCATCATCTACTTCTAGAGGATCAATGGATACTGGAGGAAGATATTGGGATAACAGAACGTCATTCACAAGGAATTCAGCATTAAGATGAACCTTGCGAAGGAAACCTCTATCACGATTTCTAATCTCTATATTTTTGAAGTATTCAAGGTAGTCATATCTCCCCTCAGTACGATCGCGAGATTTAACAAGATGGGCAGTGAGCTTTCCATTTTCTTTGCGAACTTTAGCCAATTTTTCAGTCAGATCAGAAATGGTAGAATGAAGGTTTTTTTTCAGATTCTGTGAGAAACAGAAGTTGACAAGAAAATATTCAAGTAAAATTTTGCAAGAAATATAACATAGAAATTAAATAGAAAAATTAACAATTAAGGCAATCAAAATGACTACCTTCCTTTTGAGAAGTTAAATTTTGAATTAATGTTAAGAAACAATTCTCCCATTGATTCATGGCATCATCGAAATTATCTACAACTATACCCTTCAGGAGAGATTTTATAATTTCTTCTTTGGAGAGGAGATAAGTATTTTGTTTCGCTAATAAGGAGTAAGATTCTTCTAATTGAGAATATTAATCTTGGAGTTTATTGGCCTTTAAACTTAGAGTTAGCCTGCCTTTGATAAGTTTATCTTTCTCAGCGGCATAAGATTCAGTTACTTCCTTGAGTTCATCTTTTAGTAAACGAAGAGATTGCTCTTGGTCGTTACACATTTTCTGAAGATCATTTATTTGTTGCGAGGAGATCGCCATCTTTTTTAAAATGCTACATTTCCCCTGAGATAAAGTTTTATTTTCATCTGATAAAGATTCCATCGCAAAGTTAGCTCGAGTTAACAAATATGAGAGGCGAGTAGCTTCGCTATTTAATAGATTTTGCTTTTGCACTAATTGATCATTCTCATTGGTAAGGTTATTTATTTGATCGATTGAGTATGAGTAGAGATTATCTAATCTATTATATTGATCCATCCAAGAATCTCTCTCAACACGGGCTTCTTCAGCAGCACATTCTAATTCAAATATCTTCATTACTCGTTTCTGATTTAAAGTTAAATAGGCACACCAAATATTTAAAAGGAAATTGAGTACAGAAAAGATGAAAATCTACAGGAACAGAAAAGTTAGAGGCAGAGGCAAAAGAAACATACCTTTTAATCCTGGTTTAATTGGGGGCCGCCCACATTAAATGGGGGCCATAATATTTTGTTTCCACCCAAAATTTTTTTGGGGTGTATTAATCTTTATATGAAAATACCATTTTACCCTTTTTCTTAAAAAATAGTTAAAGCCTAATTAACTACCCTAATCAAGGCCCCTAATTTATATCCTAAACAAAATCAGAATTCTAAAATCAGTTTCATATTTTTTTGCTTTCTTCTTCTTCCTCTCCTCCTCTTCATCTTCTCCACTACCACCATTAACGACGGTTGAAGAAAACGATTTCATCATCCGATTCATCGCGTAATCGTCGACGATAAAACTTTAATCGACGATTAACTTCTTCCACAATCATGGCTCGCACAAAGACGACCGCTCGCAAAGCAATTCAACTCCACAATTTTGTCTAAGCATTGAAAGGCAAGGTTAAGGAGAAACCCAAAGTCTCCAAACCGGAAAAATCGAAACCCAAAAAACGCATGGCCCCAATTAGAAGGTATGTGAACTAAAACCCAACTTGTATTCCATATTTTGGTGTGTTTTGATTGTGTTTTGATTGTGAAATCGAGTCTGGTAACTGAAAACTGGAAGTTACAGTGTTAGGGTCGGCAGTGTCGTAATGTTAAAACCCTAACGACCCTGTATTTTCATGTAAAATGTATGAAAAATCGTTAGGCTGTTAGGTTGAAGATGCCGACCGTTTTTCTGAAACTGCAGTGATGGTGACCTAGATTAGAGTCGTTTGGGTATTAGTATGAAGACGATGACACTTGCCTAACGACGGTGATTATACACTAACGACCATTTCGGTTTCGATTGAACAACTCTAACTAATTAACCAACGACCATGTTGGAGAAAATTACAGGTCCCTATCCAAAAAAACGAAAGAGTCGTCACATACTAAATAGAGTCGTTGTTGAGTCATAAAGGGTTGTTTGGTTGTTATATTTTTATAGTAATGACCCTTAAACTGAAGACATGAATCTAACTCTTATGTTTGTTATGTTCTTTTACGTGTATGGGCTGTAGTTCCAAGAAGGCCAAAGACAGGGTTAAAATGATGATAACCCCTCCTTCCAAACCTCCCCGACATGGTGGGTACTTAAATGCAGGTCCATTACGCGGAAGAAAACCCAGTGAGGTAGCATTTTCTATCACTCAACCAAGAGACAAAGGTGAGGAGTCATCAGATTTGTCACGTTCATCCTCTCCTGTTATTTCGGCTGAAGGAAGTGATAAGGAAGAAGAAGTAGAAGAAGAAGAATAAGAGATACAAGAAGATGATGGTAATGGTGATGGTAAGGGGGATGGAAGTAATGGGGATGGTGATGGTAATGGGGATGGGGATGGTGATGGGGATGGGGATGGGGATGGTGATGGTGATGGTGAATAGGGTAGAAATAGGATGAAGAGAAGGATGATGATGAAGGTAAACATGGTGATAAGGAGGATGAAGGTGATGATGCTGGTAAACAGGGCGGTGAAGAGATTGAGCAGCCGAAGACTAAAATGATGGTAAAGAAGGATGGATCGGATATTGCACCTAGTGCGAGACACGTTCCTATAAAATATTTGCAGCTAACTCACCTTATTAGTGGTAAAGCGATAGGAGAACCTAGGGATGGATGTAAAGTTCTATTTGGATATCGTGGATCATGGGCTCGTACCATCTACGAGACAATAGTACGTGTACCAACTTTGCTTGTTATTCGATTAGTTGATATAACTTTGTAAATACATTCTAATTATGACTTGTTTCTAGTTTGTAGGATCATAATAATGCCGTCCATCCTTTCAGGCACTAATCTTCTTTCGGGAAAATGGAGTTGTGGCCTTTAGACAAGGAATATGCAAGAGTTAAATCTCATGTTAAAAACTCGGGTTTGTATATTGCCGTTGAGAACTCAGTGATTGATTATGATAAGGTTTCAGTATCTACTCTATGTGAAAGCTATTACCCTGAAGTTGACACATTGCAATTCCCATTTGGTGAGATGGCAGTTACTCCTGATGATGCAGAACAGATATTAGGGCTGCACGTCGATGACAAATCCACTAGTGAGAATTTCAAGAGAAGGCCTACTTGGGGTGAAATCTATGGGTGGACCAAAAACTTGTTTGGATGGGATCAAGCCACCACTGATGGGAAATTTGAGAAGGGAACCAACTATAATAATAAAGTGTTCAAACTTGTAAAGATTAGGGAGATATTTTCTGGGACATTGGAAAAAGAAAAGGAGGGTCTCACTGATGAGGAATGCCGTTACGCTGCTGGCGCGCATTTGTTTTACGTACTTGCCTCTGTTGTATTTCCCGACAGCAAAGGTAATAGGGCTAGCGCCAACCTTCTTCAGCTTTTGGATCCTTTGGAAGATGTGAACAAGTACTCTTAGGGTACTGCCATAGTTGCACATTTGAATAGTGTAGTACCAGAATATCGCTACAACGCTATTCCCGCGATATTAAAAACATTTCTGCGAGAAGCCCAAACGTTTCTACAAGTATTAACGACACTTTGACGAGATTATCGCAAGATTCTTCAACAACATTTGGTGAGTGTCACAGAAGAGTGATATAACAATTAACGATTAAATATATATGAAGAATAAGTCTGCTTCACGATGGTTATAAAGTTGGCGATGGTGAAGACTGAAGTTATGGCGATGAGATCGCAAAGTAGATCCGAATTAGGGGGAAATATTAGCTGTCTTCCACTATGTAAATCCCTATTTAAAGGGCACGATAGATCCAGAAAAGGATGAGGCATTTTTGAGAGCTGAGAGAATTTTGAGGAGAGAGAAACTCCAGAAAGAAAGTTGTAATTTTGAGTTTTAATATCTCTTGTAAATCTTCCTGAAAGTGAATAAATAAAAGTGTTGTTGTTCTTCCACAATTATGACTTAATTTTCATAGATTTTTGACAAGGGTGTAGTGTAGGAAATCCTGCAACTACATTTTGGCGCCCAAAACAGGGAATGAATTAACGAAAATAGAAGAAAAAGCGAAGAAGAAGATAAAAATTGTTCAAAATTAGGTGAGAAAATTGAAGGAAGAATGATCAGAATCAAAAAGGATTGTAGAAAATTGAAAGGTGATTAATAACAAAAGAAATGATTGATAAATTTCATGAAAATATCAAGGGAAGGATACATAAACGGGATTATGAAGGAAGGAAGATTATGGCAGTGGAGAAGATATCATCATTGAAAGATTGGGGAAAAACAAGAAATCATGTTTACAGCAGCAGAAATACCAGGAGAAGATTCAAGTCATACATCTCCATTGGTGGTCACAGTAACCACTATACCAATGAGAAAAGAGAAATCGATAAAATCTGAAGAAGAATGGGCTATGAATAGAACTTTAATAGACACATGAAGTTCTGTAGACATGATATTTTATAGTACCTTCAAGAAGATGGGATATAAGGATGAAGAAATGTCTCATTCAAAGTATTATGTTCATGGCTTCGGAAAGTCTGTAACAAAACCTAAAGGCGAGATAATGGTCTGAATTCCACTAGGAGAAATTGAAACATGAATATCATTATGTGTGGTAGATGTGGAATCGCCGTATAATATGATACTATGAAGACCATGGATACACGCAATTAAGGCTGTGGCATCAACATTACATCAATGTGTTAAATTTCCTATGCCTAGTGGAATTGGAGAAATTAGAGGAGATGTGAATTTCGCGAGATTGTGCTACCAAATTGAAGTAAGAAATTGTGAAGAACGTCCAAAGCTGCGAAAAGATCGCAGAAAATTGAACAGAGAAGCAAAGAAAAAAGAGGAATTTAAAATTTACATGATAAGGGCAAAATAAGGAAAAGGGATACCAAGTGAAGTTTCGCGAGAAGGAGATGAGTTCGCGAGAGTCGTGAAAACGCCAACACCAATGGGAGAACCTGAAGCCAGCCTACATCAAGCTCATGAACCAACAAAAGAAATAAATATTGGAAGTAAAGAAGAACCTAAAATGCTGAAAATTGGGACTTGAATGGAGGCAGATGAGGAAGAAAGAACTATAAATCTTTTGCGAGAATATGCAGATATCTTCGCGTGGAACATGGATGAGATGCCAGGGATAGACCCGTCAATAGCATGTCATAAATTAGAAATCAACAAAAACATAAGACCATTTAATCAAAGAATAAGGAAGATCACAACAACATATCACTCTCAAATAGAAGAAGAATTACAGAAGATGCTCGACGCAGGAATTATAAGACAAGCAAAATATCCAGAATGGATTGCAAACATGGTGGTGGTCCCAAAGAAGAACAAAGGGATAAGAATATGCATAGATTTTACGGATCTAAACAAGGCATGTCCAAAAGATAGTTTTCCGTTGCCAGATATTCCACAAATGGTTGAATCAGCAGAAGGAAACGCAAGAATATCATCATTGGATGGGTATAAAGGATATAATCAAATCCCTCTTGCTGAAGAAGATCAAGAACATACTGCATTTTTTGCTCCAAGAGGATTATATTGTTATACAAAGATGCCATTTGGCTTACGAAATGCTGGTGCAACATATCAAAGAATGGTGGAAAAGGTGTTTGCAAAGTGGATCCACAAAACATTAGGAGTGTATGTAGATGATATACTGATCAAAAGCAGAGAAGATGAGAATCATGTGCAAGATTTGAGAGAATTTTTGATCAAATGCGGCAATTCAATATTAAAGTGAATCCTGATAAGTGTACCTTTGGAGTAACTTCAGGGAAGTTTTTGGGGTATATTGTGTCAAAAGAGGGAATACAAGTTGATCCAGAAAAGATACAAGCAATTCGCGATATGCCAACTCCTGCGACGGTAAAATATGTGAAAAAACTAAATGGACTCTTAGCCTCGCTAGGAAGGTTCATTTCGCGATCTTCAGACAAGTGTAAACATTTTTTCGACATACTCAAGAAGGTAACAAAATTCAAATGGACAGATGAATGTGAAAAAGCTTTTCAAGGAATAAAAGAACATTTGGCGAGTATATCTATATTACAAAAAGCTGAACCGGGAGAAGAATTATTGATTTATCTCGCAACAACTCCATATGCGTTAAGTGATGTGTTATTGCGAGTAGACGCAGGGGTAGAAAAATCAATTTATTATATCATCAAAACATTTAATTCAGCAGAGAGAAATTATTCAAAGATTGAGAAACTAATTCTAGCACTGGTACACACAACCTTTAAGCTTCGAATTTACTTCCAAGCGCATAAGATCAAAGTGTTAACGAGAGTTCCAATTGAATCGGTGATGAAAAATTCAAAAAGATCAGGCAGAGTTGAGAGATGGAATGCGCAAGTAGGGCATTTTAATATTCAATATGAAATTATATCTTCGCCAAAATCACAAGTTATCGCAGATTTCTTAGCTGAATTTCCTTTAGAAGATGACGAAGCTGTAGAAGAGATGATGGATATAGAATAAGAACATGGAGACCCAAAAGAGCTATTAACAGAAACTGACAGATGGGAAATATTAGTGGATGGATCATCAAATGGAGAAGGAAATGGGATTGGAGTTGTTTTCATTTCACCAGAAGGAGAAAAAACAGCTTTTTCATTTAGATTGGAATTTGCGTCCACTAATAATCAGACATAATATGAAGCTATAATCCATGCATTGAAATTTGCGATAGAAATGAAGTTGGAAAATGCTAGAATCACCAGCGATTCACAATTGGTTATTCGCCAGAAAAAGGGAGAGTATACTACAAATGAACCATCTTTGAAGAAGTACAAAAAACTTGTTGAAGAATTGTCTGCGAGAATTCCAAAAATAAAGTGGAGACACATATCAAGGAAAGATAATAGGCTCGCAGATGCTTTTGCTTTCATATCAAGTATGATGACGAACTCACTTGCGAGATGCATAAAAATTCAAACACTTTTGCAGCCGGCGATAAACAAAGAAGAAGAAGAGGTAGATGTAATGATGGTAGAATCTGGCGAGGAAGAAATAGGGAATAATGCTACAGATTGGCGAGCAGATCTCCATGCTTATTTTCCGAGAGGAGAAATCCCCAGAAATCGATTAGAAGCACATAAATTAAAAAGCAGATCATTTAATGGACCATCGCTAAGATGTTTTGATAAGTGCACTTTGCACATATCTTTTGTGTTAATTCAATGCTAGTATTTGTTGGTTTTCTTGCAAATCATTGTGTGTTACGCTTGTTTTCTCTTAGTTGTGTGTATTAAGTGAATAATCCAAAAAGAAGTGAATTTGAGCTTAGTTGTGCAATGAAAGAAACTAGCTAAGAGTATAGAAGGGCCAAAGGCCAAATGTAACCTGTTCAAATACAAGATTTATACTTTTCATTGGGTAGAGGACGACAAGGCAAAGCCAACGGCGAAAGAACGGAGTCATTCGGAGTTCGTATGAAGAAGTTATAGGCAAAACAAGAATGAAGTTGGAACTAAACTGTCAGTCTTCCAGAACTGACACTTAAACAAATATTGCTAAGGGGCACCCTCTTGTTAAGGGCCACTACTATTGACATCCCGTCGTTCGTTAAAGGGCACCGTGGTTCAAATGGAATTGCTAAAGGCACCCATCTTATTATTCAGGGCACCACTTCCATCATCAACCTTGCAGGTCCGACGAGTTCAGGGAAGTTCAGGTGATGGTGGTGTTCGGGTTTGCTGTGCTGTTCATTGCTGCCATGGTTGGGATCGGTTAACAAAGACATCTCGGTAGTGTTTCTGCCATTGTAATGGGTTGTTCGTGATGAACATGTAGATGTAGATGGAGTGAATCTTGATGACGATGAGGCTGATGATGAACCTGCGGCTGTTTGGAGTTACGTTGCTCAGAGACTTGCAGCTGGAAGTGATGAGAAGCAGTGATGTTCAAGTTCAGGGACGATGGAGCTGTGATGAGCTAATGAACATGGTAGTTCTTGGCTGTCCAGGAAGGACGACGAGACGGAGACTGCTGTGCTGCCAACCCTGGTAATATGCCGGTGCTTGGTTAGCCGTGATTGCATGGTCAGAGTTGTACACAGTGACGGCAAAAGTCTGTTGCCATTTTCCGGTAAGAAATGCCAGAGCGTGGGATACTTGTGTGGTTCGAGATGGACAGCGAGGAGACAGCTCGAGCATGGCAGAATGCAGGGAGGAATTACGAGATGGTGTTGCTGCCATTGTGGCATGTGGCTCGACAAAAACATGGAAAGAAGGTTAACAGGAGCACGAGCTGTACGAGGGAGCTGTGGCTGTGATATGGGTGAACTCGAGCTTGCCAGAAAACGTGAGTAGTGATTATGGTGCTGCTCAGGGTGTTGTCGGGAGAAGCATGCGCATGCACGTAAAGATAATGAGACAGTATGGATAGCAATGGTTTGACGGGGATGACGAGAAGGTGAGGAGCTCGTGGCAGGCGTGCTCGGCAATGATGGCAGAAAGCATGGAGTTATGGGCAGTTGTTGTCGGCACGTAAAGAAAGAAAAAGAAATAAAAATGAATAAAGAAGTTACGGAGAATGATGAAGATGCACGGGGTGTTAGAAAATAGCATCAGAGCATGGGTTGGCTGTTAGAAAAGAAAGAAAAGTAAAAGAAAAGAAAGGTGTTCCCATCACATGTGCACGTGCAGAGACCAATTCGTGCAGCACATTCGCATAGGAACAGAGAAAGTGACCGTCCACCAGATGCACGCGGGGCAGAGTTTGTCGGGTATTTTACCCTATAAATAGGGATCAAATTCTTCTCCCAAAACACACCTCGACACCTCTCTTCTTCTCTTCTTCTCTCGAGTTTCTTCTCTTGTTAATTCTTCTTCTTTTAGTTTTATTCTTCTTGGTTCTTAATCTTAGGGTTACCCCATTTGGGGAACCCGAGTTAGTTCTTTTATATATTTTTATGGGTTTTAGTAAATCCATGTGTAGCTAAATTCATTGATTAGGGATGATTTCAAGGTCCTGAAAAATGGAATTATAATTCTTATTACGAGTTTATTTTAAGTAGATTTTTCTGATCGATTGTCTCTATTATTTGTAGTGTCTAAGATTGCTATTGGGTTATTCAACTGGCCATTTGGATTAATCTGATAATAATTCTTCTACTAGTATTGGGGTTGGTGATACGTGTAATAGTCACTAAAGTCCATACACAAGTAGTACATCGCAAGAGCTGACAGAGGGATTCTGTTAAGCAATTGTGTATAGAGATGACACTAGTAAGCAGACCGAGCTTATGCGTCTGATGCTAGGATCAACCTAAATTCACAAAACATAATGCATTCGACTGGGTTACACCTTGAGAGCTTATTCATGGTGGCTCGATGGATAGAATCTAGTAGTCGAGCGCTTCCGTATCCAAAGTGGCAACAGAATTTCGGGATAACAGAGCTTATTGTTATTCTACGGTTGGTGATAATAGAAATTCTATAAGAGGTAAATAAGTATTTTAATTAAGTTTCTGTTCAGTGGCGGCGAATGATTCCTTGATCATATTTGTTTTATTATTATCTTTTTATTTTATTTTAATCAAACCAAACCCCCTTTGTTACTTTATTTTGCTTAACTAAATAACATATCAATTACACAACTCTCTGTGGGATCGATCTCTTACTACCGCTATATTACCAGTTAATTAGTGGAAATATTTGTAATTAATTTGTTGCGCTTACGACACGCACCATGTTTGACGAGGGAAGAAGGACAAAAGGTGTTAAAAATGTTGCATAGTGGTGATGCTGGTAATCACAGCGCGGGTAGATCTTTGGCATATAAAACAAAGATGCAGGGTTATTATTGGCCGTATATGCATGAGGATGCAAAACAACTTTCAAGGAGTTGTGAAGATTGTCAGCGATTTGGGAAGAAGATACATGCACCAGGAGCACCATTTTCATCTTCGTCAAGCGTATGGCCTTTTGGAAAATGGGGATTGGATATTGTGGGACCATTTGTGCCTGGTTCTGGACAAAGAATATATTTAATCGTTGCTACAGATTATTTCACAAAATGGGGATAAGTTAAGGCAGTACAACACATCCGCGATAAAGACATTTTTACGTTCATATTTGAAAATATAATTTGCAGATTTGGGATCCCAGCACAGTTGATGTCTGATAATGGAAAGCAATTTGAAGGGCAGAATATCGAGTTGCTTCTTAATGCGTTTAAGATAAAATGTGGAAAGTCAACTCCTTTATATCCACAAGCAAATGGTCAAGCTGAGGCAACTAATAAAACAATCACAGACATCTTGAAAAAGAAGTTAGAAGGTTATCACAAATCATGGTGTGAGCAAGTACATAATGCAATATGGGCATATAATACAACTAGATGAGAGGCAACTGGGATGTCACCTTTCTGTTTAACATATGGAGTTAAAGCTGTCCTACCAACAGAGGTTGCTATCCCAACAACAAAAAGAGAGGCATGGGAGAAAAATCTAAGTGCTGGCATTATTTTACATGAGTTAGACGAACTAGAAGAAAAGAGAGAAAAAACTCTACAACATATGGAAAACTACCAGTGAAGATTAGCTCGCGAGTACAACAAACGAGTCGAGAAACGTCAATTCCAGCCTGGCGATCTAGTTTTGCGAGAAACACCAAAATATCAGCAAGAAAGTGGTGGAAAATTAGCGAGAAAATGGGATGGACCATACATCATTAAAGAGATAATTGGAAATGGAGCATACAAATTAATGGATCCAAAGGGAAGAGATGTTGGGAAAAGACTTGATAGACCATGGAACAGATTGTTTCTGAAAAGATATTATCAGTAGCAGTTTTTGCGAGGTAAGAAATACAAATATAAGATGAAACAATTAAAAAATTCTTCTTTCAATATCAAAACTTATGCGAGCATCATCGCAAGAATAGCGAATAAAATTTCGCAGAGATTAAAAGAATGGGACAAACCTTTATGGAGTGCACCCTAGTTCACGAATAAAATTTCGTAAGAGGAAAATGTAAGACCTAATAGCGCGTCATATGAGGGGGTATCTCTTGACATGACTCAGCGATAAGGCTATACCGATGCTGAAACCTGAGTCATGCAGACGATGGGGTTAAAGAAAACCTATCCGGGAGAGGGATCTTGGATTTCCAACTATATATGGTTATACCCTGGTTGGACGACTGAGAGTCTCTTCCAAGAAGTGAAAAGTATAACCAAGGCGCCGAGGTACACGGTTGATCCAAGGGTTCCTGGTGCGTACGAAACTCTCTTGTCATCCTTGGTAAGTCTTGGCTACAATGCACTTGGCCTGAAGAAAACCCCACTTAGGGTGCAGTCTTGTAACTATAATCCATATAGGCATAAAGGACAAGAGGCTGCGAAAACACCTGGTTGTTGACAGATACGGATGGGAGGAGCTAGTCTTGTATGGCCGATGTTCCCTCCTTGAAGGGGAAACCATGGGGAAGATAAGGGCGGCACCCTCCATTAGGGAGATGATAAGTGTCATAAGACGACAATGTCATGGGGATTTATGATCGCAAGAACATTTAGGCCTGTCATATTGTCACGTAACGTAAATAATGCAGAGGAAACAATCCATGAGAGCAATGTTAAGATGAGATCAATGGGTTTTTACATGAAATTGTAAAGACGTCCTGCGATTTCATCGCAAGACGACAATGTCATAAGGGTAAATTCTTGCGAGAGAATGTATACTTATCATATTGTCGCAAAGATTTTGAAAGAAACATGGATAAGACAAGATCAAAGGGTCTTTACATGCAAATGTTAAGAAATCCTGCGATTTTGTCGCAGACAGAAAAAGTTTGGCAAAATAAGACCTTTAACTAGGAAGGCAAAATAAGACCAAATGAATAATTTTACCAATTAACTATTTTGCTTTAAGATGGCAGGAAGCATTCCTTTATAGCAGAATTATATATGAGGAGGAAAATTTTTAACATCGCGAATTCCCTCAGAAATTCTCAGAAAAGTGCAACAGTATTCCACATATCGCAGATGTATTCATATTTTCGCAAGAATGCAGCAACACAATTACTTAAATAAGATAATGAGTATTCACCATTTCAAGCAAGATAATGAAGGGCAAGAATGGGAATAGAGAAGTAATATTATATTATCTTACTTGAAAATATTCAAAGTAAGCTAAATCGAAAGTTAAAATTCTAAAAGTTTCGAAGATTACATCACTCGCAAGATAGAAGAAGTAAAAGAAAGCAAAGATAAAATTCAAGCCTCGCTAGACTTATTGTTCTTGTCAGATTCATCAGCATAATCAACATCCTTCTCACCGCGAGCTTCTTTTTCCTTGGATTCTTCATCAGCGGGTACTTCTTTAGGAGGACTTTTTTATTCTTCTTCACCACCTTGTTGATCTTCTTGAGTTTTTTTGTTCATCATTAGTAAACTCTAACTCTTCATCCATGGGAAGAGGAATTTCATCATCATCAACCTCTAGAGGAGGGATAGAAATAGGAGAAAGAGAACGGGGAAGCAGAATGTAATTCACGAGAACTTCAGCCCTAAGATGGACTTGGAGAAGAAGAGCTTTTTCACGATTCCTAATTTCTATATTTTTGAAGTACTCGAGATAATCAAGTCTTCTTTCTGCTTTGTCCTGAGCAATAAAGCAATTAGAAGCAAGAGATTTATTTTCTTTGTGAACTTTATCCAATGTAGCGGTCAGATCAGTGATGGTAGAATGAAGATTTCTTTCGGATTCTGCGAGCAACAAAATAAAAAAAATCAGTTAGACAAGAATTTCGCAAGGAACATAATAGAAGATTTTATGAGAATATCAACAAGAGAGGAATTCAACTGACTACCTTCTTTTTGCGAGGTTAAGTTTTGGATTAAATCAAATAAACAGTTCTCCCACTGATTCATGGCATCATCGAATTTATCGCCAACCATACCCTTCAGATGAGATTTCATGTTTTCTTCTTTCTTGCGAAGATATGAATTTTCCTTTGCTAATGAAGAATAAAATTCCTTTAACTGAGAGTATTGTTCTTGAAGTTCGCTGGCTCTTAAACTAAGAGTTAATCTACCCTTGATAAGCTTATCCTTTTCGGCTGTAGATGATTCAGTTAACTCCTTGAGCTCCTTCTTAAGAGAATGAAGAGATTGCTCTTGACTATTACATGTACTTTGAAGATTACTTATTTGCTGCGAGGAAATCGTCATCAAGCTTGAAAATCTATGTTTTTCTTGGGACAGGGTTTTATTCTCATCTGATAAAGATTTCATCGCCAAATTAGCCTTAAAAAACAAATATGAGAGGCGATCAAGTTCGCCACTCAAGAAGTTCTGCCTTTGCAATAATTGATTGTTCTCATTAGTAAGATTATTTATGCGATCAATTGAATAAGTGTACAGATTGTCTAGTCTAGTATGTTGATCTATCCAAGAATCTCTTTCAACGCGAACTTCTTCAGCAATAGATTCGGATTTTAGTCTTTCTATGAAATGAGCCCGATTTGAAACTAATATATGAATCAAAAATTTAAAGTCTAAGTACAGAAAGTATGAAACATAAAAGAAAAAAGAGCAGAGGCAAGAAAAAATCACCTTTTAGCTCGTCATTTCTTCTGCGAAGATTCTCGCAATCTAGAGAAGAGTTGCGGAGCATCTGATTTAAGGTATCACATTCAGCAGTTTTATCTTGAAGACTTCTCCTCAGAACTTCAATCTCATTATCTAAAGCCGCTCGTGAATCATTACGATCAGAGCCAAAATACTTAAATAGAGTCTCGCAAGCTTCCTGTTGGAGAGGGTCAGTGGAAGACTTTCTAGCATTTTCTAAAACATTATACAAGACTTTAAAAGCAACATCAACACCTGCGAAAGTTTCGCTCGATGAAGGAAAGGATTTAGAAGATGAAATAGTAGTGAGAATAAGTTGGCGATCATTTGTGATGGTTGAGTTATCGGGAGGAGTATGTGGAAAAATAACAGTTGAAGGTCGTAAAGGACTATGAGGAACCTCAGTCGCAGCAGCTTTAGAATCCTGATTTGTCAAAATATCAGAAGGGGTAGAGGTATGAACAGCGATATTCTCGCGAATAGGAAAAGAAAGATTTGGTTGCGATGGTATGGGAGTAGCCTTCACAGATGTTAACGGGGGCATAATGAGATTTTCCCCGAGTGTCTTAAAATGGCGAGACCTCTTGGGAGGTTTCTCAGGATTCACGTCATTCTGCGAATAATAACCCAGATAAGAAACAGAGGCAACAATATTGTTATTAAAAAATAAAGGGTGTTTCTTACTACCTTATCATTCGCAGAACTTTTCCTCCTCTTCTCAGTCGGTCTTTTGCGAGGGTTAGGGTTGTGAGTAGTAGATTGTGTGTTAGAAATCTTTCCGCTAAAAAGAAGACATAACAAAGAAATAAGAAATATTGAAGAATGAAAATAAAAACTGGCTTAAAAATCAAGAGACAAACCTTGAGGACTCCATTAGAACAGTAGCATAAGAATATGAAGGTGAGGCAAAGTTGTAGACGGAAAATGAAGAAGATGAAGAAACAGAAAAGTAAAAGTAATTTTGAAGATTAGTTCCACCTTTTATAGGCAAAGGGGAGTGGACCTACGGAGTAGGAACATGTCAGTAAATGAAGGGATTTACAACACGTGTAAGAAAGGCTGGAATAACGGGATCTTGTCGAGGAGAAAGTATAAAAGGGGAAAAAAGTTGCGAAGAATAATAAAGAATATTAGTTCTCATGATCTTCTCTTCTTCGCAGAAAAGACATGAGAAGAGGCAAGATGTAGTACCAGAATATCGCTACAACGCTATTCCCGCGATATTAACAACATTTATGCGAGAATCCCAAACGTTTCTACAAGTATTAACGACACTTTGACGAGATTATCGCAAGATTCTTCAACAACATTTGGCGAATGTCACAAGAGTGATATAATAATTAACGATTAAATATATATGAAGAATAAGTCTGCTTCACGATGGTTATAAAGTTGGCGATGGTGAAGACTGAAGTTATGGCGATGAGATCGCAAAGTAGATCCGAATTAGGGGGGAATCTTAGCTGTCTTCCACTATGTAAATCCCTATATAAAGGGAACGATAGATCCAGAAAAGGATGAGGAATTTTTGAGAGATGAGAGAATTTTGAGGAGAGAGAAACTCCAGAAAGAAAGTTGTAATTCTGAGTTTTAATATCTCTTGTAAATCTTCCTGAAAGTGAATAAATAAAAGTGTTGTTGTTCTTCCACAATTATGACTTAATTTTCATAGATTCTTGACAAGGGTGTAGTGTAGGAAATCCTGCAACTACAAATAGTCAGCTTTCCAAAGCATCTCGGGAACAAACTTCACAGATCAATGGCAATTTGGGTCTACTCCAGGTATTTGGATTGATGAAAGTTATTTTGTTTGTTTAAATTATTTTCCTTACATCATTTGATGTTTATTTCATTGTTTTAAATATAGGTGTGGTTTTATGATCATTTCCCATCACTGATCAAAGTTAATGAAGATGTGAAACAAAACAAAGATTGGAAGCAAGGTGATCCAACAGGTAAACGATATTTGTTCACCGGATCTCAGGATAAGGAGCAAAAAGAGGCGTTGGTAGCAATGCGGGTAAAGTTGGACAACATCAATGTGGAAGAGGTAAAATTTAATCTGTACGCGGATAATAGAGCTGGCGTAATGGAACCTGTCGTGTTGTACGATGGCCCTTTGTTTCACCCTTACGGCTTCTCGATGTACAATCCGATGAGAGTGATGCGTCAACTTGGGTTTATTCAAGATTCACCCGATGAAGAGTACGTACCTCCGTTCAAGCATGAGTTGTCTAAGTGTATGGCTGACGAGTCGAACATAAAGGTATTTTACGATCCTGAACCCATTTACCACCATTGGAATGATAGACACTCTAGGTTAGTAGATGTCACAACTTGGGCGCATGTCAACGAAGGGCACGAGGCAACACCAGATTACCTTGAATGGTATAAAAGTTTCTCGCATGGTCGGGTTATTCGAATTGATTCGTCTTGGAGGACCAACAGAGCATCCTCCTCTTATTCTCAAGCCGACCCTAGAGATGATTCTACAATTCTTAAACTAGTGGTGAGTGTTAATTTTTTGTAGTTTGTTATTCATCTAAATTCAAATATAACCTAGTTAACGTTGAATTCGTATTTGAATGCATATAGAGGGAACGGATAAAGCTTTTTGTCAAGGCATTTTGTTTCTCAGCTGATAAAGGGGAAGTATTTAATCCTGAGAAGCAACGTCGTTACGCTAAATACATGGAGCACATTGAAAATCCGAAAGAAAAGAAGATGTTTGATGAGCTCTCTAGGGAAGGCAAGAGGAGCCGGAAAACACGTGCACAGATGGAAGAAGAACCTTCTCAGCAGGAACAAAGTAGCGGTGAAACTCAGGGTCCTCCAAAGAGAAAGAAGACGGTCTCTAGATCAGGCAGGTCATAAAGAGGAGGTGGTCTTCGTTGCAAAGAAGTTTGTTAACTTTAAACTTTAAGTTATGTTTTATAACTTTTGTTAGATGGTTTGTTATTATGTTTGGATGGTTTGTTAAACAACTATGTGTGTTAGGTTTGTAAACTTTTAACTTGAACTTAGGTGTAATAACTTTTCAGAATATTTTGGCACGATGTTTATTGTATTAGCATGTTTACGATTAGAAAAAAACTTCATCTTTTCTAAACTAACCGAAGCGTCGGCAACGTCCATTATAGCAGACGAACGACCCTTAAGTTGAAGCATTTGAATACAATTCCCAGTATCAGAGTCGTTAGGATGTTTATGGATACACCTAACGACCCTTGTGATAAATATCCAGGGAGATAAGACATAGATTTCCAGGGTCGTTATTTTGAAAATGGAAAAACCAAACGACCCTAAAGTTCAATAATCCCGGGTATTTCAGAAATTTCTAGATAGGGTCGTTATTTTAATTTGAAATATACCTAACGACTGTATGAAGGCATTAATCCAGGGAAGAAAAGAAATAGATGAATAGGGTCGTTACCGTGTTTATGGATAAACCTAACGACCCTTTTGTAGATCATAACAAAAAAAAGAGAAATGATTTCAATAAAAAACAACATTACATAGAGTGTAGCATTACAAAAAAACTAGTAAGGGTAATCAAGAATCCGGCACATCAAATGTTCGTCAATAAACTTTCTTGCTCGTCGATACAATGTGGTATATTCTTTGTGGTGAATGAAGCTAGTTTCCCCATTACGAATTGTCCATAACCTTTTGAAACGTTCCAGCTAAAATAATATATGAATTCTTGCATTATAAACTTTTAACAATGAATAAGGTATAAACATTGTTGGATTACTCACCTTTTCCCTTAGGGGAGCTTGTGGATGATATTCATACACCATATTTCTAACTATTACGTACTCTTGCATTGAACCTTTCATGTAGTTGAATCGAAATGCTAAGTCTCTCCATTTGCGGTTATTAGGATTCGCGGTACACTCATAGAAGAACTCTTTAACTCTCTTCCAAAACATTGAATATATTTCATTTGGACGTTCATGAAACATATTAGCAAATGATTTTACGAGACACAAATCCTCATGCCTTTCCCATTCCACCATTGCCATTGAAAGAGGAGTATTTCGGAAGATATTTAAAGTTTCTGACAATTTTATCAACATGTGAGGGTTGTATTATATAGAAGAATCCTCCAACGGTCAATTTTTTTGAATTTCGTAAACAAAGTCGTTAGTCTTTCAAATTAGCAGTAGGACGACTCTTGAAACTTCGTTACAGTCGGAAAATTTGTGAGTATTGTAAGATGACGACTCTTTAGAGTAACTAAAACACCTATGCATTGAATTCTTGGAAATAACAGCATTGGTAGTGTAAGTAAATTTCGAGAAGATATTACATGTTAACCACTTTTACTACTGCGAGATTCCACAACAACTGCGGCTTCGATGTGATAAAACGGCTCTCCTCTCCATTTCTTATACACTTCTTGGGCTGCACGCCTATCCCTATTGTTCATAGCGAGAAACTTGTTGTATGCGGAGCACAATTTCATAACATGAGTAACCTTTGAAGAAATGTGCCCACTATCATAGTTGTGGCGTGGTTTTTTGTAGTTTTCACCCATCTTCACAACAAGATTTGACCGAGACGTAGTCTCAGCTTCAAGATCCTTCAATATGTAGTAATGTTTTAGCCATTCAGTCTCTTCATCCACCTGTTTCATCCTTTCCCTTAGATGAAATTGTTCTAGACCACGCTTTTTGGCCTCGCGCATTTCTTCTTCTTCCTTCGTAGGATATGGTGATTTGTTGTATGATTTTTGGGGTGGTCGCATGCTTCTTTTGTGTATCTCTTCTTCCATTGCCAAAATCGAGTTTGTTGGACGTTTGCATCTTCGGAGTATGTCTTCGGTAGAATTTCTACTTGACCGTGGAGTTTTCATTGCGAAAAGAACTTGGTAGGGGAAAAACTATTGCTTCCTCTATATATAAAACCCAATTGCAACGGCTATTTTTTTGGGGAAAAGTGTACATCAAAAAGAAGCGTTGGGATTCTAAGCTACAATAGAATAGAGTCGTCAATAATTATGTATATGTACCTTAACGACAAGACCTTGCAAATTTAGCTTTGATAGTCGTAACCCGGTAGGTATATACGCTAACGACTCTAGTCTGCAATACATCCAGGATACCATGCAAATTTCACATTTAAAGTCGTTAGGGAACATGATAATACGTCTTAACGATGCTAAGAGTCGTTGAGAGGTAATTTCAAGTATGTTAACGACTTAACCGGTACAAAGAGAAAAAAACATAAGCTGCAAGAGTAAACACATTGTATTCATCAAGCATACTTCAAAATACAACTATCCGGGGTCAAGATACAACCACTTACAAAAGGTATGCTTAAAAATGCAATGCAAAGGCCAAAATAAACGTCTTCACTCACGATTCACCGCCCATGTCTATGTAAATCGGGGTGGGGTCCATAGCATTCCAAATTTTCATTCCATACTCATACTGGTTTGTCCACTCCTTGGTGTACTCTCCCAAATCACCATAGACCACCCGCGGCAAAGGGAATTCTTCGGAAATCTTCAAACCTACGTAATGGTTATCGTTCACATGTGCCATTACAATTCTTATCTTCTTTATCGCCACCTTACACTTAGTTCTCGAAGGTACATAAATACAAGAGCCTCCGGGGAAGCCTTTACTGAATACTATTACAACACAAGTGAATGTGTCCGCTAAAAGTTGACCACCAAAGGGCATTTGCATCCAAAAATTATAACCGGCCTTCTTCGACCCTTTCTGCCATTCACATTAGATAACAACTCCTTGAACTTCTGTTCTCTCTCTTTTGAATCTCCTTCCATGATCATGGTTAAATAGAGTTGCTTGTCCTTCACAAGTGTAGCTGCCATTTTTGCTCTTGCATATTCGATTTGGGTTAGCTTTAGTTCTTCAGCAACCTCTAAATGCCCCAATTGTTCGGTTGCAACATGATAACCACAATTTCCATCTGCATCAACGTCGTCGGTAGGGTGATCTAAGATGACGTATGGAAGTTGTGCGGTATACTCTTCGTACAAAGTGTAAGCAACACGATGTGGTCTTCCTTGCGAATCCCTTGGTGTATGCGGATTTCCTAATTTACCTCTTATCATCACCATTACGCTCGATTGGCTCTGTTGAGTGTCGACCACGTGGTCTTCCGTATGTATAACTTCGCTATCATTTTGTGTTAAGTCTTCGTTTTTGGACCGACTCCTTTTCTTGGGAAGGAAAGAGTTCTCGTAATCCGTAAATTACTCTTGTACATAATCATGACGTGAAGGGTTACTGGTGCATCTCTTCGCATCATTCACAGTTTGTCTGAACGACTTTTTAGTTGTTGGTCTTCCAGGTGGTTTTTGTTTCACTGGCTCCTCTTCTACTCCCAAGCACTTACGGGCAGCCGACCATAAATTAGAAACCAGTATTTGCCTTCCCGCATAAGTATCTCTTCGATATTTCTCATTGATGTACTTTCCAATCTCCAAATCTCCAAATTGTTCATCAGAAGCTCCAGAGGGAGTTGGATCAAATGAAAGTTACTTCCAAAAAGGATCAATATCTGCGAGGGGAATAAGGTCCTTATACCCTCCAAGCTTATGTCTACAAGGGAGACCAAGCCAAGTTTCGGTTGTACAATTACATGTAAACACTTTTCCTTGGGAAGCTTTGTCTTGGAATCTGAATAATTCAGCCATCATATGCTTTATTTCCCACCATGACACTTGGTGTGCAACCCCCCTTAGCAAATCCTTGTCTGGTAGGTATTGCTTCAAAATATGGTCTTTACTATGCTCCATCTGAGAATCAATCTTGATAAGATCATTCTCGGCGTGCTCGTGAATAGATTCTTGTACCGTAACCACCCCACCATTGTTGAGCTCAAGAATTTTTTTCAAACGCCCGTGAGAATGCTCAGCAATACTCGTTGACTCATTCTTGAAGTGCTTGTACTTATTGGTCCATGCATAAACGAACTTATCCTTCCAAGGATTCAACCACGTATCTAGGCAATAGTCGACCACCTTCTTATAATCCGTACTCCAATCATCAATAAACTTCTACAACCTAGAATAGTACTTCACCTCCGTTTTTGAATGAACCAAGTAGTCCCACTCTTTAAAGAATACCTCCCATACACCCCCCTCTTCGTCATATTTTTCCTTATATTTCTTTCTCTCTTCCGCTATTTCTTCTCTTGAAAGTTTACTCAGACGCTCGTCTTCCTCCTCGGAACGTTGATTACCCTTCGCCGGTTTTATTTTTTGGATCTGTTTCTTGCAATTTTGAAATATATATTTTTGGATGTGCCACATACAAAGAAAATGTTGAGATACTGGAAAAACCTGACGAATCGCACTCATAACTGCAAAATATTGATCCGCAAATATAACCTGCGGTGTTTGTTCGCCACGGTAGATCAACCTCACTTGTTCCAATGCCCAAACATAGTCCTCTATTTCTTTGTGTTCCATAAAGACCCACGCCACGGTGAAAGATTGTTTATCCGAAGTATGACTAACCACGTTCAACATCGGCATGTTATACATGTTGGTCTTATAAGTGCAATCTAGGAACAAAACTTGGTAGAAACATTGTGCCAATGCCACCATCCTAGGATGGGAAAGAAAAATATGAGTGACTTTGTTGCCCAGACCCACCCTTGTTTGCATGGCATAGTTAAGTTTTTCTGCCAACCACTCTGATTGTTGCATGATCAATCTGCCATCCCATTCAGTTTTCTTGAGGGTTGATTTGGCAGCGTAAATAGTGGAAATAGTTGACAAGTTAGACTTATCGGCCTTTTTAATTGCAGTAAGGATCTTAAGGGGCCTAATTCCCTTCATCTGCCGTACCATTTCCATTTCATGTGGTTGCAATCGGGCATATGCAGGGTGTCCCGTAAGACTTGTTGGTGGAGGGTGATTGTGATGACCGTTGGGAATACTATACAAAACCATTGCCGAGTTTCAGTATTCATCTTGAACACAATCCTAAACGGGAATTTAATCTTCTTCGACGAAGTTTTGTAGACCCTGGTCGTCTTCTTCACATACTTGTAATTCATTTCTTTATGACTTTCTTCCTTATCACCGGCTCTCTCGCATACCATCTCCATTTCTTTCATACTAGCGTGCTTGCTTTTAACAACCACGCACATCTTCTCTTTTGCCTTGGAAATATCCCATTGCCTTGCCTCTTCCTTATTTTCCCAAGTCTAATTTTGAGCAAATAAAACGTTCATGAGAACACTAAGTAAAAAAAATCCAAAACAAATATATCCATTCAAACCATTAAACCTTACCAAATCATTGATGTAGTGTACGGAGGTATCCGTCCCGATAGAAGAGACGGGTTCAGGTTGATAGCTTTGCAAAACCAACTACACAAAAAAAATTCAAACAAAGTCGTCAGCTTGTATAAAATATGCCAACCGACTTCTAAAATCGTCACATAAAATATTTACAGACAACCGACTGTTAGGGTCGTCAACTGATACATTTTACTGACGACGCTAAGAATCGTCACTTTAAATAAAATATGACCAATGACCCTTCTGCGGTATAGGAATACTACAGACCACCGACTGTAAGGGTCGGCAATTAATAAATAATATGTTTAACGACCCTAATTGTAGTTATTGCAAAAAAAAAATTTTTTGAAACAACGGTCCAATCCTGGGTGTAGTTATTGCGTATTTGGAAAATGGGTAACCGTTTTCTTTTTAAAAAAAATAGCAATTTGTACTTTTTTTACTATAAAAAGAGACCTATCCCTATCAAAATTTCTATTCACCCATCACTTTCAAACACCTAATTTGTATTCACCCATCACTTTCAAACACCAAAAATAGCTCAAACTCCATTCAACAATCAAGAGGATGTTGCTATTTTCAGAGCACACATCACGGTCGAAAAGAATAACTTTGAAAGAGAGCATTGGGTCTTCTCAAACCACGACGAAGCCGGAGATCCCTACCTTAACCAAGATCAAACATCCAATGATTGGTGGGAACGTGTGTTTATTATTTTCAAAGCCCTTAACGGAAATCGTTATGGAAGGTCGCTCCAAGACATTAGGGAGAGATACGATTTACTCTACAAGGAGTGTGAAGCGCTGAAAGACGAATTTAAAGCGAGACACAAGGCTCTTCCCAAAGAAGGCGGCATCACTAGAGTATGTTTGTCAATCAATAAGGCCTCTCATATGGTTATTTTCATTTAAAATGCTAACTAATAATTAAATTTTATTCTCCAGTACACTTTGGGTTGCAGCCAATACGAGGAAAAGCACGACCATGAGTTTTTGCACGAAGATTTCTATTGTCTCTTGACAGAAAATTTCTGGCAATTCAAACAATATTGTTAATTGTTCAACGACAATGAACCAGTTTTTATGTCTTTTCCTTCTATTTTATTTTGAATTACATGTACGTTTAATTCCAATTCAATAAAAACAGTTTATTGTTTAATTATCAAATACAGGGTCGTCAAGTTACAACTATTAAAACCCGACGACTCTTTTTTTTCCAAACTCAGCACTAACAGTCGTCTGTTTAGGAGAAATAAGCACGAACGACTCTTCAAGCTCAATAACTCAGATAGTTCCTGATAGAGTCGTCAACCTTTAAAATTTATACACGACGACCCTCCATATAAGAAAGAGTCGTTTGGTTGTTAATATTAAAACTGATGACCCTTATATCAGTAAATGCAATTTTGGAATCCACCAAATATGGTTGAGGCCACCAACGGAATTTTTTTTCAAAAAACAGGAAGTTGGGTCGTTCAACTCTATAAATAGAGACCCAAGACTCACCTCATACTCACTCAACTCTTTCATTCTTAACCTACACATACTATCTCATTCATTCATCATCCAAGAGGAAAAAAAGTGAAACACCATGACTCCCTACACTTCCGAAGAGAATTGTGCCATTACAAGAGCTTGGTTCACAGTCACAAACCACTATGAAAGTCTAGACAAAGACATTTATGAAACATCGGATAGTTGGTGGAACCGCGTATTCATTGTTTTTGTGGCGTTAGACGGAAATCGCAACTCAAGGTCTTTGAAGCAAGTCAAGGAACGGTTCCAGGAGATAAAATTAGAATGTGATGCTTTCAAAAGAGAAATTAATTTCGTAAGGGTACCCCATGCCCAATATGTTGGGTGCTACATGAGTAAGTGTTTAAACAAGAGGTAAAACTTATCGAAAGCTTTGAACAATACTAACTAAGTTTTTTGTCTTGTGTTTTCAGTTGGGGAAGGCGTATAAGCGATACGAGGTACTCCGTGAGAAGAAGTTTGAGTTCGACGATTGCTACCTCATCTTGAACGGCACTACCTATAATTACATGATCTATGGTTGAGTGTTTAACCTTATTATTATCTATTGTATTTCATTTCCTTCAATGCAACGATATGATATGCAAGATGTATGCCTTTTACTATTCAATGAAATGATCTTATGAAATCAAAAATCTTAAAAGAAAACACCAAGGGTCGTTAATATTTAACACTATCGATATCAACGACTCTAGTGATCCATGTTAATGGTTGCTTAGGGTCGGAAGTTTTTATGCATACAGGTGTGACGACCATAAACCCAAAAAAACAATTCTGCCCAGAGACCCTGTATTTAAGCGTCGTTGGAGTGTAAACAAAGCAAACAAACGACTCTTGTTGAAGTACCCTAGAGAGTCGTCAGTTTTTAGCACACCAAGCTGACGATTTTTCATCACCATTAAAAGTTGCAGGTTTGAGTCGTCAGCATGGGTGTAAACAGATGGACGACTCTGGAGGATCGTTAGGGAATAAAAAACCCGACAGTAACGACCGTCACTCTGAGTAGTTGCATGGTGTCCATGAATCGACCACTTGGAGTACCATTTATGCAATTTGAAGAGTATAGGAAGTTTACCTGATTGTTTTGAGCTTCGGGTTCCTCATTTTGATTGTTGGTTCCCTCATTTGGGGCAATAGGATCTTCATTTTCACCATTATTCATGACTTCCTCCATTAACATCTCTTCATCAAACATCCAATCCATAGGATTAGTTGATACAATCTTACCATCAACACAATCATGGTTGTTGTTTGAAGCTTCACCAAACTCATTCCCTCCACTTGAATCACTCATTACCAAAAGCCCTAGTTTTTCATATCAAAACTCCTCTTCTTCTTCTCAAAACAAAAATACCAAAAACTTAAATTTCCCCAAACCTTTTTACCCAAAACCTGATTTTAAATTAAACAAAATTAACACACTAATCAAATTCATTAATTCTTAATACTAATCACTCAAGGGCATTTTAGCCATTTAGAAAGTATTTTTATAAGGGGTGACCCAAAATACTATTGGGAGACCTGTTTTGTCTTCTAGTGCATGGCCCCCATTTAATATGGGCGGCCCCCAATTAAACCAGGCTTTTAATTCCTTGTTTTTATTGCGAAGATTTTCGCAATCTAATGAAGAATTGCGAAGTTTGTGACCAAGGATATCACATTCTGAAGTTTTAGCTTGAAGACTTCTCTTTAGAGATTCAATTTCATTTTCTAAAGACGCTTGCGAAGCAGTGCGGTCAGAACCAAAATATTTGATTAAAGTCTCGCAAACATCGTATTTGAAAGGGTCAGTGGAAGATTTTCTGGCATCATCTATAATGTCAGACAGAACTCTAAAAGCAGCATCAACTCCTATTGATGATTCTTTAGATGAGGTAAGAGGTGTAGAGGGTGAAGTGGTAATGATGGCGAGCTGGAGATTTGAATCATTTATGATAGTTCTATCATCGAGAGGAGGAGTGTCCGGAAAGGTAACGGTTGGGGGTAAGATAGGAGAAGAAAAAAATCTGTTCATAACAGTTCTAGGAGTCTCATTTATTGGAGGATTGATGGCATTGGGGGTATTTATAATAACATTCTCGCGAAGCGAGGATGGAGGTTCTATCTGCGAAGTAGTAGAAACAGATTTTGAAGATGTAAATTTGGGAATAGTAATATCAATCTCAAGAGATTTAGCCTTGCGATATTGCTTGCGAGGTCTAGCAGCATCTTCATTACCCTGCGAATAATAATATAGATAAGAAACAGAGGCAACAATATTGTTATTAAGAAGGAAAATGTTTCTTCCTACCTTATTACTCGTAGACTTCCTTTTCTTCTCGATGGGTTTTTGTTGAAAATCTTCCTGAAGATTAGGGTTTTGGACTACAACTCTGGTGTTAGGAACGACTCTGCTGAAGCAAGGACACAATATGGGAGATATATAAAATCAGATCAAATAAATAATGATGAACATAATCTAAGTAAATAAGATCAAATTTAACAACATTATAAGAAGAGATACCTTGATGACTCCATGGAAACAGTAGCAGAAGAATCTTTAAGAGAATAAAGTTGCAGACGGAAAACAGAATGAATAGACGAAGAGACGAAGAAGATAGAAAAGTAAAAGAAGAAAATTAGTTTTGTAACCAGATTCTACCTTTTATAGGCAAAAAGAGATAACCTGTTGAGGAAAGACGTGCCAGTAGAAAAAGGGGAATTCACGACATGTGTAGGCCGTTAAACTAAATTCACGGAAGGTTGTCGAAAGAAAAACGCGGAAATACAGGGAGTTGCGGTATTATGAAGGGTTGGAGATCCTCATATCCACTTCACTCCACGAAGAAGACATGAGGAAAGGAAAGATATAGGATCAGAATATCGCTACAACATTTCTGCGAGATTCTAAAACAACACTCTGCGAGCGTCACAGAATAACTCAAAGAATAATCCAAAGAATGACGTAACGAATGACAAAAATAGGAAACACGGGAAGAGTGTGATTGTTCTGTGATGGTTGCAACTTCTGCGAGAGTTAAAATTTCAACTACCGCGAGAGCACCGCGATCCAGATCCGAAATTAAAGGACAACTTAGCTGTCATCCACTATGTAACTACCCTATATAAAGAGATCTAGTAGATTCAGAAAAGGATGATGTATTTTTGAGTGTTGAGAAAGTCTTGAGGAGAGAGAAAATTCAAGAGAGCGGTTGTATTCTCGATCTTCTTCCATTACTTGTAAACATTTCTGAGAATCAAATAATAAAGTGTTGTTTTAATCATCAAATATGTGTTAATTATTGTAAGATCTTATCAAGGGTGTAGTGTAGGATTTCCTGCAACTACACTAGGAATTCTTCAGTTCAGTAAGGACGGATAACTGAAGTCAAAGTGATAGGGTTGGTATCCCTCTGATTCCAAGCTTCAAAAGTTCGTTGTATCATAGTTTTGGTCAGGTCCGCACAGCCGTATCTGGGACATCTTGAACAAAGCCGAACTGGCGGACGACAAGAAGAGGACAATAAAAGGAACGCTTCCTCAAGCCCAGTATGGAGACAATACAATGATCGTGAGTTCGAAGGATGCAAGCATGGAATGCCCAATGATCAAAGTGCCAACGGATCTGTCCTTTTTGAAGTGTTCGTAACCATCCACTTGTGTCTGGTTTCTTCCGTGGTTTATAGCTTGTCTTAATGTATAACTTGATTATGTTTGGAAATGCAGAACCTTTTTGATGTGCTTCCATTAATCTCAAGTGTTCATCTAGCCATATCTATAAAGGAATAAACAATCAGGATTTATTTAGATCCATTAATGGCATAATCAGAGAGAAGAATGAAGACAATATTTGGAATACCTGTAAGAGAGGAGCACTTCCACAGATCATCTTTTGGGTAGGGAAGTCATCAAGTCCATCAAAAATATCCGCTAAAATTACCGAGGTGGTGCTATAATCCCCGCGACGATAATATTCCATTATCCCTACAACGGATGGGGAACAAGTGGTGTATCCGTTGGAGAGGAGTAATGTGCCGACGATACATAGAGAAAGCACGTCTATCCCGACTTTTACATATTGGTGAGCACGAAAAGCACGAGCTATGGCAGGAATGTTAAGTTCTGATCCGTGGAAGAAGGTATCGACACCATTCTTCTTCTTATCCAGATAACGACACAAATCCATCTTGTTTGAAACCAGTGAAGGGGAAATAAGTTGGCCATCACACCCGATTCCTAATATTCTTCCAAGTTCTTCCAACGTCGGACAAAGGTCTTGGTCCCCAAAACGGAAGACATGAAGATTAGAATCCCAACGAGAAGCCGCTGCATGAAGGAGATCTCAGTCTACAAAGACATTCAAAAGGTCTACTGCATGGCCTAGGCGAAATTGTTAAAAAAATTCTTGCTCGTTAAAGACGAAACTCAAGTGAGAAGAAATTTGATTAATGAAGCTCTCTGACTATAAGACATAATGTTAGGTGTATGTGAGGATGATGTTCGGTCCTTGGATATAAATAGAACAGAGCTTGAAATTAATTAAAGAAGGTGTTCGGTCCATTGAAAGAAGTTTGGAATTAATTAAGGAAGGTGCTAAAAAGAGGAAGTTCGGTGCATAAAGGGAGATTTCTGCTAGCTTAGGGCACTAAGAGTAAAACTCGACACAAGTTTCCATATACATATTCAGAAGCTCGACACAAAGGAGGAAAGATTTTCACATGATATTCTTTGTAATGGGTTGGTAAGTACTCTTGTTTTCGTTGCGCAACATTACGAACGTCTTGACTCGACTAGTCATGGCGATGTATGGATGCGTAATAATTAAAATGCTTAGAGACGATCCGGGTGAACTCCATAGTGTCATCCCGGGTGACTCAAAGTGAATTCAACAGATTTTTGGGGAGCCTTTTATGTACGAAATTCAGGTGTCCGGCTTAGTATTTCCGTTGTATACAACCTCTGTCAAAAAGGGGAAACTGTAGACACCCTAATTTCGTACGTAAATTCTAACCGTATGTCCGTATGATCGTATTTAAAATGGTATAAGAAGTGAGCCGATCGAATGCCCAAAATGAGGATTGTTTACACTATGTCCGGGGTGACTAGAAATGTGTCCATGTAGTCCAAATTCTAAAGAATCAAAAAGTCCAAATTAGGTCCCATTTTAATGGCCTACCAACTAACGTCCACTAGCTCAAAAATGTTCAAGTATCCATTAAGTCCTATTTAGCATGCTAGCTCCACTAGCTCAAATGGTCTTTAGGCGTGCGTAGAACTAGTTCATGGACGTCCAACCACCCGTTTTTCGAATGAGGAAAAAATGTCAACATCCTTTGCTTTTTTTTTTTTACTCAAAAAGGGCCATCTATTAAAAAAGATCAAAGTTACCACAAAGAAGTGGAAACCAAGAATGAGAAGGAAAGTTTACAAAGCAAATTTAAAAACACAAAAAACACACAACAGGGCAGCAAAACTGATATTAAGCTATGCCTAACACTCCACTCCAATTGTGTAGCAAGTCAATAATTGAGATGTTCTCAAAGATTTTTGTACCTAAACACCAGTTGTAAAGCAGGCACTTTACTTCATTCAAGAGTTGGTTATGGTGACTGTATTTGCCTTGAAATAATCTTTCATTCCTTTCCTTCCAAATTACCCACCAAATTGCAAAAGGAATCATACTCCAAAGCTTGTTCTTCCAAGTTTTACCTCTCTTTCTATTCCATTCCCAAATGGTTGCCTTGACATCCTCTCTAAACACCCACACCAGTTTAAAACTTTTGAAGAAGAAATTCCAAAGTTTTCTAGATTCTTCACAGTGAAGGAAAAGATGAGAGTTGGATTCTGCCGCTTTTTTGCACATGATGCAACCATTAATCACAATGGTGTTGTGCAAAGAATCAAGAGTTGGAGCCGCATTGTAACATAAGTTCCAAGTGAAGAATAACACCTTTTGTGGAATTCTATCATTCCATAAGCTTTTATGAGGAAAAGAAATGAAACCCTCTACTTCAGTTGCCTCATAACAAGATTTGACAGAGAAAGTGTTACCTGGATTCCAAGATAAGTAGTCATCACCTGTCTCAGTTAGATTTGGAGCACTGATTTGACCAGTGCAGAACAGCCATCATTTCTACCTCAGTATCTTTCAGATTTCTCTTGAAGTTGAAATTCCAAGCCTTGCCACTATCATTAACCTGCACCATTTCCTTAATAGTAGAATGCCTGTTTCTGGAGAGCTTATACATGGAGGGGAATAAGTAAGCTAGAGACTGATAACCCACCCAAATATCATTCCAAAAAGAGACCCTGTTACCACTCTGAATATGCACAATTGAAAGTTGTTGAATTGTCCCCTTTGATTTGAGAATGCCAGACCACAGACTTTTCCCCACTGAAGTTGTTGTTTCATTTGGAAAAATTCCTTCAATAGAACCACCAAATTTTTGATGCACAATAGATCTCCAGAATGCGTGTTTTTCTTTGTTGTATCTCCAAATCCATTTAGCATGTAAAGCCCTATTCATTAGCCTCAGCTTCTTAACTCCCACACCCCCTCTTTGTTTTGATAATGTAACATTTTTCCATCCCACCCATCCTCTTTTTTTTTCCATGACCCCATAAAAAGCTTCTCATTATGGATTCCATCTGTTTTTCAACTGAAGCCGGAATCGAAACAAAGGATGGTAGTAAATTGGTAGGCTTGAAAGAACATGTTTAATAAGCATCAATCTCCCTCCCTTGGACAGATATCTTCTCTTCCAATTACTCAATCTTTTTTGGAACTTCTGCAGAATTACATCCCAAACTGAAATCGACTTAGACTTGCTACCAAGAGGTATTCCCAAGTAAGTCAGGGGAAACTGCACTACTGGACAACCAAAAATTAAGGCCCCAGAAACAGCATAATTTGCATTTCCTATAGCAACCAGAGCACTCTTCTGAAAATTCACTTTCAAACCTGAGACCATTTCAAAAGCAATCAGAAGGTTTTTGAGATTTGAGACCTGTTCTTCACTGTCGTCAAGGAACATTATCAGGTCATCTGCAAATTGTAGGTGAGTTACTGATACTCCATCTGTGGAAGGCTTGAAACCCTGAATAAGATTTAACTCAAGATTTTTTGTATCAATAATGATAAAACTTCCACCCCTAGTAGAAATAAGAAGGGTGACAAAGGGTCACCCTGTCTTACCCCCTTGCTGCTTCTAAATAAATCAGAACAAGAACCATTTAAAGAAATAGCGAATCTCACTGAAGAGATGCACCAATGAATCCATTTTCTCCAAAAGTTTCCGAAGTCAAATCTTGACATTGTATAATCCAAAAAACTCCAGTTTAAGCTGTCAAAAGCTTTTTGAAAATCCACCTTAACAATCAGACCTGGAGTATTTGATCTTTCTCTTGTATCTATCAATTCCGAAGCTACAAGAATGTCGTCCGTAATTTGCCTTTCATCAACAAACGCACCTTGAAACTTAGAAATAATTGATGGCATTACTATTTTCATTCTATCTGCCAAGCATTTAGAAATAATTTTGTAAATTCCACCAATAAGACTAATTGGCCTGAAGTTGTTCATAGAGACCGCACCTTCGATTTTTGGCAGAAGTATAATGTTTGTACAGTTCATTCTCCAATCAAGAAAACCAGTAGAGTGAAATTCATGAAGGACATTCATTATCTCAGTTTTGATTATCTCCCAAGAAGCTTTAAAGAATTCCGAAGTATATCCATCCGGACCAGGCGACCTGTTTGAACCAAAGCCTTTAATGACATTACTCACTTCTTCTTCCGTGAAGGGTCTCTCTAGCATAATGCTATTATGGACTGTTATTGAGGGTAGCTGCAGATCATCAAAAGTTGGTCTAAGAGAGTGATCTTCTTTGAACAATTCTTTGTAGAACCTTTCCGCCTCGGAGTTGATTGCGATTTTTTCATGACTTAAAGTGTTGTTTATTACCAGTGAAGTAATTCCTTTCTTCTTGTATCTACAAGAAGCATTTTTGTGGAAAATTTTTGAGTTTCTTTCACCATCCATTAGCCATTTACCTTTGGATCTCGCATGCCATTTTCTTGCGAGGTTTAACGAAGCAGATTTATGTTGAATTCTTGTATTCTCTCTTTCCGCAAAATCTTCTTGAGTCAAGCCATTTATCTCTTCTAAACTATCCAGCACATCAATCAGGTTCTCAAGTTTGTCTACCTCCGCCTGTAAAGAACCAAAATTGTCTCTTCCCCATTTTTTTATGAAGAATTTCAATCCCTGCAATTTTTTTGCAAGAATATAACTCGGCTTACCAGTGAAGGTTAAGTTATTCCACCAAGTTTTCAAGCAATTTAAAAATTCCGGATGAGATAAATAATAGTTTTCAAATCTAAAAGGGGATTTGAACGAAGTACCTCCATTGCAGCTTAGAAGAATAGGAGCATGGTCAGAAATAGTTCTTTTGAGTCTTGTTTGCACCAAACCCGGACATCTCTCTTCCCAATCCATTGTCATAACAAATCTGTCTAATCTCGGAGAAGAGGTGATCTCTCGAGAATTAGTCCAAGTGAATCTACCTCCTGCCATTGGTATATCAAGCAGATTTTGGGAGTTAAGAAAATTTCTAAAGTTCTTTCTGTTTCTTTTAGCACCACCAGTTTTATTTCTCTCTGCCTGACAGAGAATTGCATTCCAGTCTCCCCCTATACACCAAGGCCCGTGCATTATGGTTCGAATATCTTGTAGTTCTTGCCAGAATTGATCATAATCAGCAGGATCAGAAGCACCATAAACTGATGTAAAAATCCAGTTGAAGCCATCAATGATATTTCTGAATTTGATAGTCAAAGAGAAAGCTCCCGTCAGAGTATCCTCCATACAAACCTCGCCACCGTTCCACATCGTAATTATACCTCCAGAGTTCCTTTCTGATGGTAAGAAAGCATAGTCGCAAGTATTACTTCCCCACAAAGACCTTATTAAAGTATCATTCACACATTCCATTTTTGACTCCTGAATTGTGCAAATCGAGACTTTATTCTTCATTATCGCTTGACGCACTGCCTGAATTTTTAGGTCATCATTCAAGCCCCTAATGTTTGCAGACATTATGTTAAGATCCATTCGGAAGTTCAATCCCAGTAACCACCAAAGAATCTTGAATAACTTCATCTTCATCTGCAGAATCATAGTCTTCTAATCCATCCAGGTCCTCAAAAATATTGTTGATGTTACTTTCCTCTGATTTCTTTAGATCAATAAGAAGAGTCTTACAGACATTGCGCGAGTAAATGTTATCACAATTGATGCCCAGTTTTTTATTGAATGATATATGGAAGTCCACCATTTTTTGTATTTCTAAATCCTTCGTTGAATTGGTGCAATCAACAGGTACACCCGCTCTTTTCGAAATATTTGAATTTTCAAAGTTCTGGTGGGAATCCTCTTGGGTGTAATTATCCCGTTTAATTGACAAGGAACCAAAGTAAAAATGTGAACCATTGACTCTCCCCCCGTCTGATTGACACGCCTTCGAGACAAAACGGAGTGAGTTTTGTTCAACGTTTTCATTTGACTTAGATATCCATGAATCTTGCACCTGTGAAGACCCTGATTTACACGCAAGCGAGACAGCCAAGTCGCAATGGTTCATAGATACTGAGTGTTGTATGTCTTGGGAAGAAACACCCTTCAAATGCCCCAAATTATGACTTACAACCTTCCTATTTTTCTTTCTTACTGTTATCCAAGGGTGTGGATCCGTTGAATTTAACATTAGCCCCGATCCAGATGGTTGTACCGGTGTTGTGTTCGATTTGCCCCTTATCAAAGTTTGTACCGGTGATATATGTGGCGCATTTACATGCTTTTTTGAATTCAAATTATTTTGCATCTTTTCCGTAATTGAAGGTGTAATCTCAGTAGTGGAAATACCTTTTTCTGGTGGAGCCGAAAGAGCTGTTGTAATTGGTGGAATTGAACAATTATTCTTTTGAGCATTATTTTGATGTATAATGACAGAGCCAATTTGTTTTTTGATGTCGTTATCTAGAATATAGTCTTCTTGGATCCATTCAATACTGAGCCAGATACCCTGAAATTTAACTGCAGCCGGTATTTTATGAAGATCACAGATAATCTTAACCTTACTGCTGTTAATTTTAGAAAGATTTGTAGTGGAAGGATGAATGTTTATCACTCTTCCCCAAGGCATACAAATTGATTCGAAAGTACTTTTACTCCATAGATGATGCGGTAACCCCCTTATACCTATCCAATGATGGTTAGTCGAAGAATATGCCCCTCTGATATAAGCATCCTCCTGTTGCCATTGTTTAATTGTGATTTGAGATTTACCCACCTTCAAAGTTTGGGTAACAGAGAACAAGGAGAATAGTTCATGTGAGTCCACCCTGAAGAAAGCCACTTTTCCGTCGATATTGTAGAGATTAATTTTACTCCATTTATAAAATTTTGAAATACCTCTTGCAATTTTTGCCCAACCAATGTTGTAATTTTGAATTGATACCGCCAATCCCCAGTTGTAGAAATCCACTTCCGTTGAAATTGGATCGGAATTCGGAGGAGTTGGTTGCCATCTATTCATCGAATCAATTGATATGTTTTCTTCATTGACCTTAGGTTTCTTTGCAACCGACGACCAAAAACTACTCCAGACCGCACCATCTTGGCCGCTTGGAATGCAGATAAATCTCTGAAAAGCATCCGGAGCAGTTCTAGTGATTTTTAGATAGGATCCATTTTTGTTAGATAGCAGTTCCAAAAGTATCACAATTTGGTTGAATCTTCTTGACCATTTCTGGTTCTTTTTAGAAATTGTTGTCACGGCTTCTAGTGTAGAACTAAAAACCCACTGAAGTGCCTCTTCCGGTATGAAGATCCAGTTTTGAAAACCTTTATATCTCTCCAAGATTTTTAATTCTTTAATCTTTCCTTTGATTATCCAAGCTAACTCAAAAGATTTAGATTCCAGAAGAATAGTTGTAGAGGATTTCATCCTCTAAAAAAGAGGGAAAAACACTACTTGAATAAAAACAAAGAAGAGTATTCCTCTCCTAATCGGAATTAAACACTCTGAAATAAATGGACCTGAGGCTGAGATCGGCTAGAGACATAACTGTGAAGATTGTCTTTAGAATTGCATCAGACTTTCATCAAACAAGAAGAGTGCATAAAGTTTTGTCACATAGAAAACCAAAATCCCCAAGAGGAAACACCCGATTTCTTTAAACATCCATTGAATTTGAAAATTGGGTTCAAGATCCAATGATTTGATCTTCCATAGGTTCGACCGAATGAAAAAATTTCTAAGTGATTTGTTACTGTTTCGAGAAGTTACTATTTTGGAGACTCTCTCTCATCTCCCATCTTCTTTGTTCCTCTTTTTGAGCAAGCTCTGAACAACATCCTTTGCTTTGCTCCCAAGACTTTCTACCCAACTAGAATCTTATAATTAAGTGAAATATATTTTGATTATGGAAATGATATCGAAATAAATTGAGAAAGAAAATAATATTTTGTGAATATATGGAAATGAAATTTAGGTTTTTAATTGGTGCCATTGGATTTAGGTCATGGAATCCTAAGGTTCTAGTTGAAGGGAAGAAACTATAAATAGGGAGACAATTCTTGTGGTTAAGGGCGGAAAATTTTAGTGAGATACATAGGGTTAGAACTAGAGAAAGAAACAAAGCTGAACGTTTTTGAGTTGGAAAGGAAGAATAGGAGACATTAATGGGTGTTTGTTCGGAAACTAAGTTAAGTTGGAACGGAGTACGATCAAGTTTGCGAAGCAGTACCCCTTTGTTGAATCATCCTTATCTAAGCGACATTATAATCCCTGGATAATGGGTGCATGTGATAACTAATGAAAGTACAGTCGATCTTGATTAATGATTTCCTTTTATACTCTGTCCTTTGTTCCTCTGCAAGTTATGTTGTGCATCATCTTTCCTTTGCTCAAATAGAGTTCATATGCTAATAACGTGATTCATGTCGTATATTTAAGTCGATCAAATACTTCATAAATTTTTGAATGAATAATAATCACAAGTGAAAGTCCATCATAATCTGTTTTGCTTCATCATACTTTGGTGTTATATCTCGCATATTTTGATTCTCTGTAATGCTTGCAGTTGTGATCATCTCTTTGATGCTATCTTGAGTCTCGTCCGTAATCGATCTTTTTTTTTTTTTTTGACGTCTCATATAGTTGAGTTTCTGTTCATGCGTCTGTTATGGGAACGAAATATATGCTACTATGAAATCATTCGTGACATACTTGTATGAGCATTTTGTCGCCATTAATGAGCATATAGGTCCATAATAGTTATCTTCCATGCATGATTAGTCTGGAAAGTATAGAAAGTATGCTTACTGTTTGATTTAAATATTCCTCATATGCGAATGAGTTCTAGGGTAAGTGCGGTGTCAATTTCTGCCATATTTGTTTCTATGATAACAACATAATAATAATAATGATGATGATTAATAATAATGGTATGATGATTGATTAGTAATATAATGAAGTGATGATTGGTTAACAATAATAATAATGATATGATAATGATATTGGTTTGAAGAACGGGCCCTAGCTCAGCTGGTCATCCCCGTTCCCCAAAGTTTCATGCGTTCCAGGAGGTTCCAGGTTCGAGCCCCCAATGGCGTAATATTGCAGGAATTAACCTGGAAGGTAGTGTTAGTTTTCCCCTCTTGTGACACAATCTCAGCCCCCCCATCCGCTTCGGCTCCCTTGGCTAGGTTACCCATGAGGCTCGCTGGTAGGTTAGCACAGCAACCTGTTCAATTAATGTAATAGTATGTTGTTGGAGCTTAGCTTGTGCTTCCAACTAGTAAATGTAATGCTCTTTATCCAATAATAATAATAACAATTGTTTAAAAATTGTTTAAATAATTGTTCAATATAGTTTCATTTGGAATTAAAATTCGATTTCATCAAAATAAATAAATAATAATAATGATAAATAAAAAATAGTAATTTTACTTCTTCTTGCCTTTCCCAAAAGACTTCTTCAATTGGTTTTTCTTTCTTTCTCTCGATTGAATCCAACTGTTTGAAGATTACTTCTTCTTTGCTGATTCAATCAGGGTTTTTGAAGAATCGTATTCCTCAGTTGGTAGAGTGTGAGTTAGTTGAATCAAGGAGTTGTTTTGTTTAGGGTTTGGTTTGATTGAAAGTGGTGTTTCTGTGAAAGAGGGGTTCCTTTGTTCAGATTGTTAGTTTGTGTGGTTTTGAAGTTGATTTCGTGGTGGGTTTTGTGGTTTGGATACAAGGGAATCAACTAATTCTTCATCCTCAGTTCTATTATTCTTCTTGAATTAGAGATTTGAGATCTTGATTTTCCTGCGGCGTGGTCTGTTTTTGGAATTTTGAGGCATCGGGGTTTCATCGATTGCAGTACTGGGTTAGGTTTTTTTTTTTTAGTTCTTCATCTATGGGAAGCATCTTTGCAGGGCTTTGTCAAAGTGTGAGGTATTTCTGTGGTACCAGGTGTTTCTGAGGTGCAAGGTGTGTATTCTGTATTTCTTATCTGATTGTTTGTTTTGATCATGTGCTTGTTTTGTAGTGGCTCAGTGGTGTATGAATTATAAATTTTAGTACTGTTGTGTGTAGTTGAAGATTGAATTAGGGGTGGTTCTTGTGGTTTGACTGCAAGGGAGAAGTTTGTTCAAACTAGTTCTTATTCCTCAAGATTGTAACTGAGTAGTTTTATCATATGTTCTGTTTTTGTTTTGAGGTTGTGATTGTTATGTGGTATAGAATTTTTATCAGAAGGCTTTGAAGTGGGGTTTATGTAAGTGTTTGCAGAAACTTTAGTGCTTGGGGTTCCCTGTAGAAAGTTGGAGGATTTGTTGTGTTGATAGGGTTTCAGTGATTCAGTGGTGGAAGGAAATTCAGCTTCTTCTTTGAGCAGTTTTGTTGGGTGGATGTTCTCTTTCCTTTCCTTAATTAGTGATCTAATGAATGGTATTTTAAGTTTTCGATTGGGATTCACCTAATTTGAACTCTTAATCTCCCATTCCTTGAATCCTAATTGATTTTGCTTCCCTGAATTCTGTGAACTTTCATTGTGTAGTTCACAGAATTGATCAGGTTTTTTTCTGTTTGAAAGAGGTGTTGCAGTGATTATCAGGGTTTATCTCCTTTGAAGATCAATGCCTACAACAAGATATTCAACCTCATACTCTCAGAGAATTCAACGTAGTGATGATGTTGTAGACACAGGTTCTACATCCTATTCACCCAAGACGCTAGGACATTTACCGACCAACCAAAGGTTGACAACCCCAGATATAGAAAAAAGCAAATCATCTGCAACTGCTGAAGCCGCTCCACTAAGGACATCAACCAGGCGTTGTGCCCATAATCCATCCCGACCACACGACGTACCCTTCGGGAAACTCTTGATGGCCCCCAAAACAGCTTTGGAATCCACAAATATGGAATCTATCAAGATATCATCTGCCGGAACCTTAGGGGAATGTGCTAAGGGGTGATTGTCTAGCAAATCCAGGTATGTCTTATCTTCATAAGGAGCAACGCCATACGAATAAAGAACTCTTATAACAGCTTCAAAATGACCGGCATTAATAAAAGAATAATAATAATAAGAAGAAGAATAATAAAAATAATAATAATAATAAGAAGAAGAAGAAGAAGAAGAAGAAGAAGAAGAAGAACGGGCCCTAGATCAGATGGTCATCCCCGTTCCCCGAAGTTTCATGCGTTCCAGGAGGTTGCAGGTTCAAGTCCCCAATGGCGTAATATTGCAGGAATTAACATGGAAGGTAGTGTTAGTTTTCCCCCCTTGTGACATAATCTCGCCCCCCATCCCGCTTCGGCTCCCCTTGGCAAGGTTACCCATGAGGCTCGCTGGTAGGCTAGCACAGCAACCTGTTCAATTAATGTAGTAGTATGTCGTTGGAGCCTAGCTTGTTAGGCCACCAACTAGTTTCATGTAATAATATTAAATAATATATTAATCAAAAAGTTTAAAATAAATAAATAATAATAATAATAATAATAAAAGAGTTGAGTTAGGGATTGAAGAATTGAGTTTCGTCTCAGAGATTTAACGGGAGAGAGTTAGGGATTAAAGAATTGAGTTTCGTCTCAGATATTGAACCGGAGAGAGTTAGGGATTGAATAATTGAGTTTTGTCTCAGAGATTGAATGGGAGAGAGTTAGGGATTGAAGAATTGAGTTTTTTGTAGTTGTTCGAAGATTAATCTTAGTGTTTCTTCTCAGTGAAGAAGAAGTTGTGTCCAATTTTTCAGTTGGGGTTTCGTTGATTGGTGTTGGTGTTGGTGTTCATCGATTAGAGAAGTATTTTGTGGTTGTAGAGGGGTTTTGTTGATTGAAGTTGGATATCAGGGGTTTGGGATTTTGGATTCACAGTTTTAAGTTGGGGTTTTTGGTTGTTGTGGTGGAGGAGTTGTTTTGAAGATCGATTTGGGTTTTATGTAAGTGGATTTCTCTGTTTCTTTATAGAATTTTGTTTGTCTTCTTTGAGCTTTCTCTGAGAAGTATTTTCAAATTTCAAGGTTTTCTGCTCATCTTTGTTGTTTTAATTAGTTGTTTGGTGAATGGTACTTTGAGGTTCTTATCTCTAGTAGGAGAAGTTACAATTGTGTTTAGGGGGTGTTGCTGTAATTATTTTGTGGTGGATAAATTGAACCTTTGAGAGTAGTTTTCCAAGTTTGTCATCGTAGGTTAGAATCGTTTGAAGACAATATAGGGATTTTAGGTTCTTTTTGTGTTAAGGAAGAGAAGTTGAAGACAGTATAAAGAATTTGTCATTGTAGTACTGGTTTTTGGGATTGTAGTTTTTTCAAGCTTGAAGAATCTTTTTTTCTTGTGTGTGTTTGAGCAGGGGTTTTTGTGTTTCTGTTTGTGTGATTGGTTGGGGGTTTTTCAAAATTATTTGAGGGTCTTCTGCTCATCTTTGGTGTTTTAGATAGAGTTTTTGATGATGGTACTTTATGTTTTCAAGCTTTGAAATCTTAATTTCCCATCCTTAAAACTCTAATTATTGTTTTTTAGTTTTCATCCTTAGCCACTAAACATCGCCTTCATCTTTTAGCAGCATTCCAAGAACAAGAGATTCATCATCATCTCAAGGAAAATCACCTAGTGTTGTGGAATCTGTTGATTTTTCTCAACCCTTCATACATAATTAAGAATCTGATGATATCATGGATCATTGCCCCTTAAAAAAATTGATGAATGTCAAGATTGTCATGGAAAGGGGTATATGTTAAGACTTCAATTCTTAGACACATACACGATCGTCATTGGCCATCACTTAAGGATAAAGCAGTTTGCAAAGACAGGATATGTACAAATGCAGTAGTTTACATAACTTGGGAGAAACTTCTTAACCAAATGCAGATGTGGTTGTGTGTTGAATGTATGAAAGTCCAGTCATGGAAAATGCCTTGTCGCCCTCACAATGGAGATATTTTGGTTGGTCCCTTCAATAGATGGAATGCTGATTTTCTCATACATGGTATTGAGAAACCTGAAACAGTTGTTGATTCTTCAGTGACAGATATGGCTGAGACTTCTGATGCATTGATGGGTCTTTCTTTGGATCTCTTGACCTTGTTTACAAGAAGAAAATAACCACAATTGTCAGTATCCCTCCACCATGGCGTTTGAACTTCTCTAGGACTTTAAGAACATCACTTGAACATGTACTGACTAATCCCTCTAACTTATCTTCTTGGATACATTTTTTATCACTACCTATTTGCACCCTCACCCTCTATATACCCAAAAACACCTCCGAGGAGAGATCAGGTACAAGGAAGAGGCTTCTAATTGCATCAATTAACCAGGCATTGATTGATTGGGGACAACCAAATGGATGCATCACTATTGTTCGTAGATTATTGGAGTTGACTAAGCAAAATCATCAACAACAACTACCCCCTAAGACAAAGAAGCACAAGACTAATGTAGAGGCATGTAAGAAAAAATTAAGTTTTGTCCAATTCACTGCTGCTATCCGTATTCTGTCTTCAAATGGGGTTGCGCCATCTACTGCTGATACACTCTATGAACTACAACAAAAGCATCCATCAGAACCACCTCCTGTCATACCTTCAGATAACATAGATGCTTCTACAGTATCCATGGATGTTCCATTAGTTGTGAAAGCTATAAAAAGCTTCCCTAAAGGCACAGCATGTGGTAGGGATGGCCTTAGGGCTCAGCACTTACTAGACGCAACAAGTGGAGATGTTGCCGATGTCGCAGAAGAACTTCTCTGGTCCATCACAGGAGTTGTAAATCTATGGCTTTCTGGACATTGCCCACCTGTTTAAGGAGAATACATAGAAAGTGCCCCCCTTGACTCCACTGAATAATCCCGGAGGAGGTATTAGGCCAATAGCTGTGGGAATTATTTGGAGGAGTTTATGCTCGAAACTCGCTGCATCTTCTGTGATAAAAGACATGAATGCATACCTAGGTAATCACCAATTCGGTGTAGGAATTCCATGTGGTTCAGAGGGAATTTTACACTCTACCAACAAATTTTTAGAGTTTAAAGTTAAACAGGATAACCTCACTATGTTTCTTGTGGACTTTACTAATGCATTTAACTTTGTGGATAGAACTGTCATGATCAATGAGGTACGAGACAAATGCCCAAGCATCTCCAAATGGGTGGAGTTCTGCTACGCCAAGCCTGCTAAGATCTACTACAATGAATTCACTCTCTCATCTGCCAAAGGAGTTCAACAAGGTGATCCTCTTGGCCCTTTACTCTTCTCATTAGTCCTACACCCACTTGTTTGCAAAATCCAGTCGTAGTGCACTTTAGACCTTCATGCATGGTACTTGGATGATGGAACCATCATCGGTGACACCATGGAAGTTTCTAAAGATTTGAATATTATTTAGGCCGAAGGTGAAGGCAGGGGGCTGGTTTTGAACATTAATAAAACGGAAATTTTTTGGCCAACTACAGACCGTCGGGGTATGGCAGATGATGTTTTTCCGAATGGTATTGGTAGGCCAATTGGAGGGGTCAAATTGCTGGGTGGACCAGTAAGTTTGGATACCCAATTCTGTAGTGACATAGTCATTGCTAGAGTGGGAAAAACTACACAGCTTATGGATACGATCAAAAAACTTAAAGATCCACAGAGTGAGCTTTTATTACAGCGTTATTGTGATGGAGTTTCCAAACTCTATTTCACAATGCGCACCACTAACCCTCAATTTATGCAATCTGCTCAGATTCAGTTTGATCAATATCTGTTCTGTTTCTTGCGATATTTGATCACCGGTGACGGTCTTGGTTTTGGACCACTTCAACAGCGCATTGCCACCCTTCCTATGAAAGATGGTGGTCTGGGTGTTTATCCTATGGAAGATACAATTCAATACTGCTACCTAACTTCATGCTTTCAAACTTCACACCTATAGAATACCATTTTACAGGGCACATCTGATTTGAGTCATAACTTCCAGATTGCTTTGGACCATTATATGCAAGTGTGTGGTTTATCTTCTTCTACTTTCAATATCCAAGAAACTGCCCCACAGCCCATGCACATACTGGAAGTTCATTTCTTTGATGTTGTTAAGAAGAATATCAACAACAATTTTACCTTGTCAGAACATGATTCCATTCTATGGCAAAGCAACAGACTACCTCATGCGCAAGATTATCTTAAGGCCATTCCCATTTCTGGACTTAACCAAGCCGTTGGGCCACGTCATTTCAGGTCTGTCCTACAATACCGGTTGGGAATCCCTATTTTTGTTGAAGACAGTACATCCCTCATTTATGGATCAGTTTGGTGACCATGCTATCCACTGCGCTAGCGAGGTTGGTCAGAAATTCCGACATGATATGGTAAGATACTTGCTTGCCTACATATGTTATAAATCCAGTATTGCTGCCAGAAAAGAAGCCCCATTGGGTTTTCTATCTGATAAGAACACTCCTCTTAGACCAGCCGATATTATGATTTATAATTGGGAGAACGGTCAGAATATATGCTTCGATGTTACCGGTGTTTCGCCGTTCTCTAAAGGCGGGAATCGTAGTTTCACGCCTGGTCATGCTATTTCGGCTGATATTACTCATAAGAGGAACAAATATGCGGACAAATTCTCGTCTCATGGATACGGCTTTGGTGTTTTAGATTTCACAACCTTGGGTGAATTAGGTGATGATTTTGTTGTCTTGTTGAAAATATTGAAGAATTGTATGGACAGTCGTGATGTTAACAGCAAAACAGGAGTTTCTCTTTTTCATAGGTTAGGTATTATTATTCAAAAAAGGGTTGGGACGCAGATTGTTGCGCGACTCCCAGTCATCTTGGCTCAAGGTGTTCAACAAGGAGACCCATTAGGCCCTCTGCTCTTTGCATTAACGTTACACCCCCTAGTGAATCAGATTGTAGCACAATGCAAACTCGATCTACAAGCGTGGTTTCAGGATGATGGCACACTCGTTGGCGACACTCTAGAAGTTTCCAAAGATCTGCGGATAATTTAGACGGAAGGTAAGCCTAAAGGATTACATCTTAACATTTCAAAAACTGAATTGTTTTGGCCTACAATCGACCCCAGAAGCCTGTGTTATGGTGTCTTCCCAGCTCATATTAGTAGGCCGACTGATGGCATCAAACTCTTGGGATGTCCCATAAGCCTTGATACTAAGTACTTCTGCGATCTAATCCATGGTAGGGTCAACAAAACAATTAGCCTGATGGACTCTGTCAAACGTTTAAAAGGCCACCAAGCTGAACTGCTCCTTTTGCGCAATTGCACGGGTGTCTCGAAGCTCTATTTTACGATGAGAACCACCAAGTCGGCTGCTCTAGAATCTGCTCAGACCCTATTCGACGATCACCTAATTCTCTATCTGCGGCACTTGATCGTAGGCGATGGTGCTGGGTTCGGGACACTTCAACAATGTCTTGCATCCTTGCCTATTAAAGAGGGAGGACTTGGAATCTACACTATGGCAGATACAATGAATTATTGTTTCCTCGCCTCCAGTTATCATACCAAGAATCTGCAAAATATCATCTTGCGTCAGTCGTCCATCCCTGAATCCTACACTGCCTTCCAACAAGCACACGACCACTACATGACTGTCTGCATCTTATCACCTTCTAGCTTCAGCAATGAAGACATTTCCCCTCACCCTATGCGTAAATTTGCAGTGCACTACTTCAACGCCGTTGTTAGAGACATCCCCATCCAGTTCAATGTGTCAGAAAGGGACTCAGCTTTATGGCAATGCAACAGGGAGAAACACGCTCAAGACTACTTGCTCGTTATACCCATCAGTGGACTCAATCAAGCCATTGGACCAAGACAGTTTAGCTCAGTATTGTGCTACAGATTAAGTATCCCTCTCTTCGCCGAAGATGCCCAATTCACGTGCTGTGGTCGACCTATGGACATCTATGGAGATCACGCATTACACTGTGCCAAATACATCGGCTCAAAATTCAGACACGATCTCGTCCGGGACCTTGTTAGCGACATATGTTATAAATATGCAGTTGCGGCATGAAAAGAAGTATAAATTGGCTCAGGGTTGATACCTGCGGATGTATTAGTATATAATTGGGAGAATGGCTGAGATTTCGACGTTACCATTGTCTCCCCTTTTACCAACAGCAGATACCGCAATTTCACTCTTGGACAAGCCATTTCAGAGGCCATTACGCGAAAACGAACCAAGTATTTAAACAAGTGCACTGAACATGGCTATGGATTTGGCATTTTTGCTTGTACCACCTTTGGTAGTCTCATTGATGATGCAGAAACCCTTCTAAAACGTTTGAAGAGTTGTATAGCGACCCATGATGCAAATTCTAAAGTTAGAAGTTCCCTATTTCATAGATTAGGAATTGTTATACAAAAAGGGGTAGGTGCCCAGCTTGTTGCGCGGCTGCCTACACCCTCTACTGACGATGTAAGTTGAACTTTTTCAATAATAATAATATAAACATCTTCGTATTATTTAAATAATAAAATAATAATAATAATATTGGTTTGATCGTTGTTGGCTTGATTTTTGATAATAATAATAATAATTTCTCCATTGATTGATAATAATAATAATTAGTTTGTTTTGTTTGGTAGGTGATATTTCTTGTTCATTTAATTAGTGAAAATAATTGTAATTTTATGTATTTCATTTGTTTATTTCTTAGTTCATTAAACGTTAGAACCCTTGAATCCCATATATAAAGTAGAGGCCAAGTTTCGGCTTGGACGGGCTAGGTGCCTCACACCTTCCAATCCCGTATTTTGATTCCCAGACTGACTCTCTGAAAATTGGACTAGTGTAACTTTTTTGGGTCCCAACTCCCTAAGTTGGGTGGCGTCTTCGATAATAATATTCCCTTATTAATAATTTTCCACGTGATTTCCATTTAGGATATCTTAGAGATCCTAACCGATTTCGACGGTATCTACACATTGATTGCAAACCCTGATTTGAAGACTATATAAGGGAGAACTCTAGCAACTAGGGAACCTAATCCCCACACATTCTGTGTGATACTAGTTTTCTAAGCTAGATTCGATTCTCCTTTAACCTTTGGTTTTCTTATTCTAAAACCAGGTTAACGACTTAAGACTTCATTGGGATTATTAAGCCGGACCAATACTACTTTTATCGTAGTTGTGTGATATGATCTTGCATCTTCTATCGTACAAGTACATTTTTAATAATTGACTTGAGATTTATATCTCTTATAGGAAAGATATAAAAGTAGTTACAAACACTTCGTCTCATCATTTGTGATTCCTCAATAATCTTCTTCGTTGTGTCGATTAAGTTTATTGTGAGGTGATTGATAAAGCTGAGCTGTTCTTCGGGAATATAAGTCTGGTTTTACCAATTGGTTCATGTTCACCTTGATTATCAAAAGACGTAAAAAAACTCATAGGTTTATTCGTGGGAGATGAATTTATCTATCCGTGTAGACTTTTCTGTGTGAGACAGATTTGTTTATTAAAGTTTTCGACTTTGGGTCGTAGCAACTCTTGGTTGTGGGTGAGATCATCTAAAAGAATCAAGTACGCAGTATCCTGCTGGGATCAGAGGCGTAAGAACATAACTGTACCTTGGATCAGTGTGAGATTGGTTGGGGTTCAACTACAGTCCAGACCGAAGTTATCCTGGAGTAGGCTAGTGTCTGTAGCGCCTTAATACAGTGTATGTTTAATCTGGACTAGGTCCCGGGGTTTTTCTGCATTTGCGGTTTCCTCATTAACAAAATTCTGGTGTCTGTGTTATTTCTTTTCCGCATTATATTTTGTTATATAATTGAAATAATACAGATTGTGCGTTGTTCAATCAACTAGAATATCGGACCTTATTGTTTGTTCATTTAAATTGATTGACACTTGGATATTGGTCTTTGGCACCATCCAAGTTATCTCTATTTGATTAAGACTCGCAGATTGTATTTTCTTGAGTAAATCAAATTGAGAGATTGAGATAATAACTCCTTGAGATATTTTCTATTAATTGAGTCTAGTTGATTCTCTAGAAAGTAACTAGAAGTTGTCCATACATATTGCTAATCGAAATATTGGGTGTGGTTGTTAGACCCCCGCTTTTTCAGTTTTTCTGCATTTGCGGTTTTCTCATTAACAAAATTTTGGGTGTATGTGTTATTTATTTTCCGCATTATATTTATTTATAATACCAGAATACCAGCCGTGGGTATTCAGCTGGCCTGAGAGAAATAAAGAAGTATGTTTTCTTAATTTTTTGCATAATAAATTACCATTATTATTTTCTTCATGTCTTTAGATTCTCGCTGACTATTTACTTTTTATCAGATTGAAAGGTTGAAAGCTAGCTATGATAAGCTAGGGAAACCTGCTACTTTCTTAGCTCTCAAATCTCTCACAGATGAAGTAAAAAATATTTCTTTATAACTTTTTACAATATATTGTTGCCTCTATTTCTTATCTTTATATGTGTTCGCAGGAAATTGAAGAAAGAGCGCCTATGAAACCTGCGAGAACTAAAGAGAAATCCACAGTTGGTCGCAAGGGTAAATCTATTGCCCCTCTCAAAGAGAATTATGTTGCTCCTCGCAGAGAGAAATCTGATGCTCCTCCCTTAAAGAGAAGAAAACCCCAACTCTCTTCTTCTTCAATTCCTCAATCTAATGAAGAAAACCCAAGTAACGATGATGTTGATGATGATGAATATGAAGATAATATTGACATCTCTCATATGAAGGATTCCTCTTCTCCTGAATCTCCTATGACCCAATTATCTAAGATTTTTTGCGATGTCACGCATGGTGTTTCAAATGATTATGGGGATGAAGCTATTAATGAAGTATATCAAGCTCTCGCAAAGGTTTGCGATGCTTCCCTATTGGTTGACAATGATTCTTTCCAGGGAATCTCAAGATCACTGACTCCCAGTCTTTTGAATTCACTCAGCATTTTGGTATGTTTTCACTTCTTTGCCTCTTATTTGTAACTTAGATTTCAAACTATATCTGTCTTAGCAATTTTTACATTTCTTCGCAGGCTGGAAGAGATTCTTTTATCGTTGCCTCAGATTTGGAGAAAAGACGTGCCGACCTTCGCAACAAAAATGAAAATTTAAAGTCTAAATCTGCAGATCTTCGCAAGCAAAAGGAACAGTTGGAATCTGAAGCTATTGATCTTCGCAAGAGTAAAGGAGAATTAGAAGCTGAGGTTGCTGAGCTTCGTAAGAAGAATAAACAACTAGAAATTGATGCTTCAAGTGATAAACAAAAGATTTCTGATCTTGAAAAAGCTAATCAGCAACTCTATGGTATAAACGTTTCCTTCTTTTCTTTTAATTCTTTTGCCTTATTTTGGCTCATTCAAGTAACCATTTTTGCATATATTTATGACCTTACTGATGAGGCTACAATCTTCCGATATTTCCATGAACCTGTAGATGAGGATACCCTTCTTGCTCGTCTTAATAGTTCTTTAAGTAGTTTCTCAGATGATCAAATTAGATCTCTTTCCATAGATGAGCTTAAATCCAAACTTCATCTCTTAAAAATTGAGCACAGATTCAACTTGGGCTTAACCAATAAATTTACGCGTCTTTATCTTGATTCGAAAGAAGAAATTAATAGATTGAGAAGTAAGAATAGTGATCTTATTGATGAGAAAGATCTTATTGTTAAAAATGGTGCTCAAGCCCTAGCAGATTTCCATAAAATTCTTACTGATGTTTAATTGAGAGGGATAAACTTATCGGCGAAAATAGAGATTTTCTTGCGAGAGAGGACCAAGTTCGCTCTTATCTTCTTATCAGCAATGATGAATAATTTTCTTGGGCTGCGAAAGTTCTTGACAATGCCATAAATAATCTAGGTGTAGATGTTAGTCTTCATACTGAACAAGCAGTCTAGATTAGAGACATGATTTCTGAAAGAGAAGGTTGTTAATTTATTTATTCTCATTGGTCCTTCGTCTTTTATATTTTTCTACTAAATTTCTGATTTTCCATTCTGTACTCGTAGGAGTTGATAAAAGATACTCTTTCAGAGTTAAAGAACTTGAATATGAAAAGGGAGTGCTCGCAAAAATTCTAGCTTCTCGCAACGAAAAATATTCAAAACTGAAGGAACAGTTAGAAATTATGAGAAGAAATTTAAGTAACACTCTTGTTGGTGTTCGCAATGACTCTATTAAATTGGTCTGCGATGACCATCAAATTCCTCATTATGAGTATCCTGACTTTTTGCATGAAATTCCATAAAATGTCCCTGATCTTGTCATTTCTGATAGCAAAGTTGAAGATTCTGAAGAAGATGAAGATCATGATGAAGGTGGTGGGGACGAAGAAAAGAAATCCGACGAAGACAACGATGGATCTAATTAGATTTCTTATATTCTTCCTGTAATATATGTACACTTATCCTTTTATCTTGTCAATATACTTGCTGCGAATTTCTCCAGCTTCTAATGTTCTCTAGTGTATGAAATTCTTCTTTTCTCTTCCTGCATATATTAAAAGACAATTTCTTTTGTGCAATATGGTTAAGTAATATATTTATAAGTTTTTGGCTATCCATTTGTAAATATATTATATAAAGATGCGTAAATCCGTTATATAAAGATGAATAACAATATTATCGTTCTGTTCATTCCCATACTTGCCTCTGTTATTCGTCTGCAATATAAAAGATTGAGCATATTAGATTCTTAATAAAATTGTGCAAAAATCGCAACCATAATCTCGCAGTCATGTGTTAATATCTTGTGGTCTTAGTTTGCCTTCCTAATTAAAGGTCTTATTTCGCCATGTTTCTTTCTGCGACAAAATCGCAGGACGTCTTTACATTCGTATGTAAAGACCCATTGATCTTGCCTTATCCATATATTGTCAAATTTCTGCGACAATATGACAGGTCTAAATTCCTTGCGAGAATCAGGACGTCTTTACACTTTCATGTAAAAACCCATTGATCTCATCTTAACTTTTTCTTATGGCTAGTTGCCTCTGTATTTGTCACGTGACAATATGACAGGCCTAAATGTTCTTCCGAACACAAACCCCCATGACATTTCCGTCTTAAGACACTTATCATCTCCCTAATGGAGGGTGACGCCCTTACTCCCCCCTGGTTGCCCCTTCAAGGAGGTCACATCGGCCATACAAGACTAGATCCTCCCATCCAGTCTTAACAACAACCAATTGTTTTCGCAGCCTCTTATCCTTTATGCCTATATGGCTTATAGTTACGAGACTGCACCCTAAGTTGGGTTTTATTGAGGACGAGTGCATCATAGCCAAGACTTACCAAAAATGGCCATGGTAGGTTCGTCCATCCCGGGCACTCTTGGCTCAACCATGTACCTCCGTGCCTTGGTCATACTCTTCACCCCTTAGAAGAGACCCTCGGTCGCCCAACCAGTGTATAACCTTATATAGTTGGAATTCCAAAGTATCTCTCCTGGATAGGTATCTCAAAGAGATGGACCTCAGTCTCCGTGACTGATCGTTGTCGTATGCGTCAAAAATAATTACACTTTCTTACTACTCAAAATATAAATATAACAAGGGCAAGAAAGGATCGATCCCACAGAGAGGACTAGGTTGTCTCATTGTTTCGGTTTCCTATATAAAATACCGGGGGTTTTCTGATTTTTAATAGACTAAAATAAAATAAAAGCAAACAAAGAAAAGTAAACAAATCAAATCAAGGTAGTGAGAATATTGGTTGCAGATTTCATCTTCAATTGTAAACAAGTGTTGAATATATGAATAGAATTCGTATTTAATCTCGCTATCATCAAAAGCCCTAGAATACCTTATTGCAAGAATACTCCGTAAATTTCCAAGTTCATCAACACACACATTAAAGCTGCGTATGTGAAATCTATTTAAAGAATAACTCAACGCCTTTCTCTAATCAAGTTCAATTCCTAGGAGCATTAAGTTTCAGAAATAGGCTAATCAATGCAACTATCATCCATTGCGCATGACAATTCAAACAGAGGTCAATTTCTACATATGATTACTAGAGTGTATCACTACAAACCGAAATCATATAATGCTACTCGTATTCAAGGTTATCGCTCGATGAAAACCCTAAAATAGCTATAGATATGGATGTAAGTTCAATCAATTCTAGACTCAACTAAACAAACATTCAATAATATTGCAATACATCAATCATGCAATTATTATAATCAGTAAAAATCAAACGATGGTTTTGAGAGAAAACTAATTCATAAATATCATAACTTGGTTGCAAAATCCAACTACATCTTTAACCAATAATAAAAACTTAGTTACTCATGGCATAGGAGTTCATAACAAGAAGGAAGGGAAAACCTATCATGTTTCTAAACCCTAGAACACTAAAGTAGCAGCAGCCCCCTAATGGAGATATAAGATAAAAGATATTAGGTTTTGAGAAAAGACTTCTCTTTTATAGCTCTTCTTGTTCCAAAATTAGGTTTAGCCTTCAAAATCTTCAAGTCCACGTCCATCTACTAGTCCACCAAGCCCAGGTGTGAGAAATATGTCTCTGGAAATTTTGGGTCCAGAACTGGTCGCAGGAATTGCTGACGTCGTCGCCGGAATCCGGTCACCGGAAAAATATCTCAGGCCACTTAGCCATCGGAAAGTATCACCATGCCAACTGTATGCTCCCAGTACCTCAACTCTCCTTCTTTTTAGTTTATACATTCACAAAAACCAACTAACCCAACTTCACATTTCTTGCGAAAACGCACCCAAAAGCGTGACTCGTAGCTCATATGTCCGGCCGCCAACTCTAGCATCCAACACATACCCCCTTCACGATTCAGTGAAATATTACAATTCATGCTTCAAGTTCCAAAATCCGACAACCGGAACTAGCACCACCGGCTCACCATTTTCGCCCCGTTTTTGCACAATTTCTGCAGCTTCAAAACTATCTCAGGCCATTCCTGTAACTTCAGTCACCATCTGTTATATGCACTAACACATTTCAACAGCTCCACAATCTCTTGCTCCCAGCACGGTAATAGCGACACTGCCAATTGGAAATCAATCACCACGGCAACCTTCATTCCCCACTGCAGCTGCAACTTAAAATAATAACAGCACCAGTCTCGACCATTCTGCAGCGGCAACAACTCAGCAAATTCATGCCCACTAACTCAGTTCAAGCTCAACATTACTTGCCATTCCAGCTTCAACTATGCCACTTCTTCTCAAACCAAAACCAATGCCTGCACTTCAACCACAGTTTCCACCAGTTCCAGTGCATGCCTGCAATGCATTCACTGCAATTTGACACAAACCCAACAGCTGCATCACTTCCATTTCATCTGACCAGCTGCAACAAAACAATCTTAACTCCCTAACTTCTCGGCCAAACTCTCATATACAGATTTGTATTAGTAGTATCTCAGTTTCTTATCAAGTTTTAACCATTATACACCACTGACCACCTTAATAACCACCAGAACCATTGTTCTCTACCTAAAACTTAGTCCCAGACATCTTTCAGCTACCCGAGTTCTTTGCTCTACTCTGCAGCTTCAACTCTATATCGTTCCCATTTCAGTTCCCTGCAACATTGGGTTCCATAAGTCGAGCCACTTAACTGCTGTATACAAACCATAACAGCAGAAGCACCAGTCACAGCACATTGCAGTTCAGCGCACCGCCAAAGCGCAGCTGCAACCAGTGACTCTCAGTTCCACTGCACAACAGCACCATCAAACTCCCAAATTCAACAAACCACTGCCACCAACAACTCCAAGGGCAGCAGCCCATGTAACTTACTACTGCCACTCCTCCAATCCCAATAAACCCTTCACAACATTTCCCTGTAACTCTTCATTCATAACAAGTCCTGCATTCATCGAACCCACCTTGTTCACAGCTCCGAATGCAGCTGCTAAACTGACTTGTATTTAAAGATACTAACTCTTAAGACTGGGCAATGATTCAGGCCATTGAGCAAACACTTTGTGGGTCAAACGATTGGTGATCAAGTTCTTTATTTATGGCTCGATTCCTTTCCCCAAATGTGCATTCCGTGCACACAATACAAATTCAAAACAGACCCACATTCATTCAAGTCTTTAAATCATAATTAACCTCTTTAATTTCTCTTCCAACCATCACCGATTTTCAATGGCAGAAGTGACAGCTTCATGGATGCTTTCTCTGGAAGCAAAACATGCTTAAAGCTTCTCAGAACTCGAATCAAATTCGAGTACATTCATTACCTAACATTCCTGATCCAATAATACCAGTTCAATGTCCTTCTTTCACGACCAAGATCAATGGCTACAACAAATTTCTTTGGCTGCACAAAACGGCTTGAACTCCGTCCAATACCAAAACAGACTCGTACCACTTCTGTTGGCTAAACTTCTCATTTTAGGAGATCTCTCTTGACCGAACTCTGGAGCCATGGAAAAGGGGAATGAAGAACTGGCCTTCCTTCCTTGGTTCAGCAACTTGGTCTGAAATGTGTTAACATTCAACCTAAGTTCTCTATAGTTATATAAGATAATCATGTAGCCCTTATCTGAAGCTTGTCTGTATTTAGCAGTTTTCAGTGGTTGTCCCTTATCGTCTGCTGGGCTCCTGATAGCACTTGCCTATGAAATGACAATTTTGCTCCTTTTGCACCCGTTTCTTCTTCTTTTACTCCAATGACTCCAAAATACCTACAAAATGCAAAACAAAGCGTAATATACAAAAATACAAGAGAAATAACAAAGAAAAGCAAAAGAAATAGACATTCAAAAGATGTAATTTAGGAACCTATCAACATAGCTCAGAAATCCATGATTAAATCTTTTGGATCCAAGCGCATGCTTCTTGTCAGCAAGTACATGATAGTTTCCTTGGATCCTGCATTCCACGCTTGTTTAGGCGATGGAGACAGGGACTACGTTTCACACATACTGCTATTCTCAAGTGTCATTTTATTCCGTTTATGTCTAATTGGTCGGTCTTTTTTTTTTTTTTTTTTCCTTTATAGTAACTCAATCACTCGATTTCATCCTAGAAGTAATAACACGTCGATGTTTAGTGACCCACCAAAGCACTTGGAGAACAATAGATAAAATATGGAAAATAAAAATAGAATGCGATATGGTGATATTCCGAGATATGGTAACAACTATCATGTTAATTGTGATTTCTGAGCTATGTTCGTCCCTTTTAGTTAATTGGTTCCTCAACTCCTGCATTCAAAATGGTTCCATCCACTAATGGTGTCATCCTAAAGGACAAGTTTCTAGATTTCGGAGTTCAAAAAGCACAAATTTTTTTCTATTTTTTTTTTATACGAACACAAGGAAAAAAAAATAACAAGGCTAAAAAATCTATATGAGAACACTCCCCCACACTTAAACTTTACATTGTCCTCAATGTAAAATTTAGTCATTCAAAGTAAAGTTCAAGATGGGAAATTCATAACATGATATATATATATACAATAAGAAAATAAAATGCATGATAAAAACTCATTACTCCAACTCATAGCTATTTCGGAATAATAGAGGATAAACACTAAACAATCTATTTAGTTGGCATCTAATCTCAACTCAGCCAATATATACACCTCACCGCTAAGAAAAAATTCCATCTACTTAGAAAGGCTAGTGTTTATTCTAAATTGTTCAAAAATATCTAAAAGTTGAAGTTTTGATATGCAAATATACAAAATAAGAAAATAAAGATAAAAGACTTAAAATAAAAATAAAAAGATAGAGATAGATACACAAAACCAGTGGGTTGCCTCCCATTAGCGCTTGGTTTAAAGTCGACGGCCCGACTTGCAAGTTGAATTCCCCATACACCAATAATCGGAAAAGTTGGGGATCCACCCATAGCACTTGTTTTGCAAACACTAGCTTCGCACAAATATTAGTAATATAAAACAGAAACGAAGCTATTAACCGATAAAATCTTCCCCCACACTTATTCTTATCTACACTTGGAAGTGGATAAAGAATATAGGAGTCGGGTACTTCTACGGTTTCTTGTTCCAAAATCTGCATAGTATGAGAATCAAGTTTCTCTAATGGAGGAAATCGAGAAACAAAGTCATTCAACAATGTTTTCGAAGCACATATATTCAAACCAATAAGAGGTAAAGGAGAAGAAATAATATGCAAAGGGTTAGACAAACCTCGCACAATCTCTTGTATCACGGAATCCTCTTCATCCTTGAAAAACTCAAGTGAATTATTCACCTCTTGTATATCATGGTCCTCTATTAAACCTTGCAACCATTCTTCGTCTGTTTCTACCTTAACCAAAGTCTCGACATAAACATCATCATTACAATCATTTGCAAGCTCAATTGGGTCTTCCACAATATTGGTCATAACGGTCACATTCTCAACACACTCCTTTTTGTTGTAAGGCACATACTCCACTGCGGATTCAAGTCTATCCATAAGGAACTTTTTTAGAACACTCATAGCATCATCCTCAAGCTCTACCTTTTTAATAGGCTCTTGATCATTATTAATATCAATGTTGGAGCAAGCGACACTAGTGTCATCATATTCCTCTTCGTCTTCATCTTGATCCCAAAAAGATTCCATTATACACTCCTCTTTGTTGTCACCATGAGTCATTTCAAGCAATGTATCATAATCACCGTCACTTTCATAGTTAACATAAGGTTCTTCATCGCTGAATTTAGTGTTGCTAAACTCTAACTCATCCTTTTGAATAGGCGAATGATCATTATTAAGATCAAGAGTTGAGTTAGCTACATAATTATCAACGAAAGTGCCCAAGGATTGGCCTTTTTCAATATTAGCATTAATTAAATATTCATCACAAACCATATGCACATTAGAATTATTCATACCTTCCTTACATTGATCAATGCCTCTTCGCAAGTTAGAAATACCTTCACGAAGTTCTTGGAGTTGTTATTCTCTAGTCTCTTTAGCTTTTTGAAACTCTTGTTATACAAAGTTGGAAAAGTTGTTTAACAAGTTAGAGACTTGTTGTTCACGAGCATAAGAATCCTCCCATCCTTGTGGTTGTTCACACCCATACCCGCCATAAGGTTGTTGAGTAAAACCATAAGGTTCCATGGAATATTGGTCATAACCAATGAATTGGTTTTGATTATACCCCTGGAATTGGTAGTTGTCATATTGTTGAGGTTGTTGGAAACCGTATCCATTGTTCCAATATGCTCCATCCATGAGAAATAAGTACCTGAAATAAGATTCTCAAACCAAGGTTAAAAACCAGAAAATAAGAAAAACAAAAATAAGAAACAAAGCTAAAAAAAAGGAAACCAAAAACAAGTGACAACCGTTTCCTCCCCGGCAACGGCGCCAACATTTGATCGCTGTCGTATGCGTCAAAAATAATTACACTTTCTTACTACTCAAAATATAAATATAGCAAGGGCAATAAAGGATCGATCCCACAGAGAGGACTAGGTTGTCTCGTTGTTTCGGTTTCCTATATAAAATACCGGGGGTTTTCTGATTTTTAATATACTAAAATAAAATAAAAGCAAACAAAGAAAAGTAAACAAATCAAATCAAGGTAGTGAGAATATTGGTTGCAGATTTCATCTTCAATTGTAAACAAGTGTTGAATATATGAATAGAATTCGTATTTAATCTCGCTATCATCAAAATCCCTAGAATACCTTATTGCAAGAATACTCCGTAAATTTCCAAGTTCATCAACACACACATTAGAGATGCGTATGTGAAATCTACCTAAATAATAACTCAACGCCTTGCGCTAATCAAGTTCAATTCCTAGGAGCATTAAGTTTCAGAAATAGGCTAATCAATGCAACTATCATACATTGCGCATGACAATTCGGACAGAGGTCAATTTCTACATATGATTACTAGAGTGTATCACTACAAACCGAAATCATATAATGCTACTCGATGAAAACCCTAAAATATCTATAGATATGGATGTAAGTTCAATCAATTCTAGACTCAACTAAACAAACATTCAATCATATTGCAATACATCAATCATGCAATTATATCAGGAAAAATCAAACGATGGTTTTGAGAGAAAACTAATTCATAAATATCATAACTTGGTTGCAAAATCCAACTACATATTTAACCAATAATAAAAACTTAGTTACTCATGGCATAGGAGTTCATAACAAGAAGGAAGGGAAAACCTATCATGTTTCTAAACCCTAGAACACTAAAGTAGCAGCAGCCCCCTAATGGAGATATAAGATAAAAGATATTAGGTTTTGAAAAAAGACTTCTCTTTTATAGCTCTTCTTGTTCCAAAATTAGGTTTAGCCTTCAAAATCTTCAAGTCCACGTCCATCTACTAGTCCACCAAGCCTATGTGTGAGAAATATGTCTCTGGAAATTTTGGGTCCAGTAATCGGGTCGCAGAATTGCTTTGACGTCGTCGCTGAATCCGGTCACCGGAAAAATATCTCAGGCCACTTAGCCATCGGAAAGTATCACCAGGCCAACTGTATGCTCCCAGTACCTCAACTCTCCTTCTTTTTAGTTTATACATTCACAAAAACCAACTAACCCAACTTCACATTTCTTGCGAAAACGCACCCAAAAGCGTGACTCGTAGCTCATATGTCCGGCCGCCAACTCTAGCATCCAACACATACCCCCTTCACGATTCAGTGAAATATTACAATTCATGCTTCAAGTTCCGAAATCCGACAACCGGAACTAGCACCACCGGCTCACCATTTTCGCCCCGTTTTTGCACAATTTCTGCAGCTTCAAAACTATCTCAGGCCATTCCTGTAACTTCAGTCACCATCTGTTATATGCACTAACACACTTCAACAGCTCCACAATCTCTCGCTCCTAGCACGGTAATAGCGACACTGCCAATTGGAAATCAATCACCACGGCAACCTTCATTCCCCACTGCAGCTGTAACTTAAAATAATAACAGCACCAGTCTCGACCATTCTGCAGCGGCAACAACTCAGCAAATTCATGCCCACTAACTCAGTTCAAGCTCAACATTACTTGCCATTCCAGCTTCAACTATGCCACTTCTTCTCAAACCAAAACCAATGCCTGCACTTCAACCACAGTTTCCACCAGTTCCAGTGCATGCCTGCAATGCATTCACTGCAATTTGACACAAACCCAACAGCTGCATCACTTCCATTTTATCTGACCAGCTGCAACAAAACAATCTTAACTCCCTAACTTCTCGGCCAAACTCTCATATACAGATTTGTATTAGTAGTATCTCAGTTTCTTATCAAGTTTAAACCATTATACACCACTGACCACCTTAATAACCACCAGAACCATTGTTCTCTACCTGCAACTTAGTCCCAGACATCTTTCAGCTACCCGAGTTCTTTGCTCTACTCTGCAGCTTCAACTCTATATCGTTCCCATTTCAGTTCCCTGCAACATTGGGTTCCATAAGTCGAGCCACTTAACTGCTGTATACAAACCATAACAGCAGAAGCACCAGTCACAACACATTGCAGTTCAGCGCACCGCCAAAGCGCAGCTGCAACCAGTGACTCTCGCCCACTGCACAACAGCACCATCAAACTCCCAAATTCAACAAACCACTGCCACCAACAACTCCAAGGGCAGCAGCCCATGTAACTTACTACTGCCACTCCTCCAATCCCAATAAACCCTTCACAACATTGCCCTGTAACTCTTCATTCATAACAAGTCCTGCATTCATCGAACCCACCTTGTTCACAGCTCCGAATGCAGCTGCTAAACTGACTTGTATTTAAAGATACTAACTCCTAAGACTGGGCAATGATTCAGGCCATTAAGCAAACACTTTGTGGGTCAAACGACTGGTGATCAGGTTCTTTATTTATGGCTCGATTCCTTTCCCCAAATGTGCGTTCCGTGCACACAATACAAATTCAAAACAGACCCACATTCATTCAAGTCTTTAAATCATAATTAACCTCTTTAATTTCTCTTCCAACCATCACCGATTTTCAATGGCAGAAGTGACAGCTTCATGGATGCTTTCTCTGGAAGCAAAACACGCTTAAAGCTTCTCAGAACTCGAATCAAATTCGAGTACATTCATTACCTAACATTCCTGATCCAATAATACCAGTTCAATGTCCTTCTTTCACGACCAAGATCAATGGCTACAACAAATTTCTTTGGATGCACAAAACGGCTTGAACTCCGTCCAATACCAAAACAGACTCGTACCACTTCTGTTGTCTAAACTTCTCATTTTAGGAGATCTCTCTTGACCGAACTCTGGAGCCATGGAAAATGGGAATGAAGAACTGGCCTTCCTTCCTTGGTTCAGCAACTTGGTCTGAAATGTGTTAACATTCAACCTAAGTTCTCTATAGTTATATAAGATAATCATGTAGCCCTTATCTGAAGCATGTCTGTATTTAGCAGTTTTCAGTGGTTGGTCCTTATCGTCTGCTGGGCTCCTGATAGCACTTGCCTATGAAATGACAATTTTTCTCCTTTTGCACCCGTTTCTTCTTCTTTTACTCCAATGACTCCAAAATACCTACAAAATGCAAAACAAAGAGTAATATACAAAAATACAAGAGAAATAACAAAGAAAAGCAAAAGAAATAGACATTCAAAAGATGTAATTTAGGCACCTATCAAATTCCCACACACTTCATCTTTGCTAGTCCTCGAGCAAACAAAACAAAATACAACAACTCCCTCTCGTCGAGATTACGGTTAATTTTAGCATAAATAACAAGCCTTTAAACCTCTAGGTGTCCCTAGTGGACGAGTTTTAGTCTCGTGAAGGTTTACAAGAGGTCTACCTACAAAACCTATGTTTCCAACTCCGTCTATTTGTGACAAATCAATGAACGAATCCAAAATGACTACAGGAGGAGGTACCTTGCGCAAATTCAATTCATATATTAGTAAATAAAGCTTTAATTAGATAGTCGAACAAGCCACAATACTCGAAAACTAACAAACCAAAATCACAATGTAAATATTAAGAAGATGGATATAGATGTAGATGTTGGCGAATGTTCACAAGTGATCGATGTTTCCCATATCTGTCTGAAGGTCACTGCCAAGATGAACCTATGCATCTTATTGGATTGAGCTACTTGGCTGAATTCTACATCAACTCACTGGCATATACAAGGGAACCAGGAGTGACTTTATTCAACCATTATAATACTTTTTTTTTCCTTTTTTTTCACATTTTTTTTTCTTTCTTTGACAGCATGATTAAATCTTTTGGATCCAAGCGCATGCTTCTTGTCAGCAAGTACATGATAGTTGCCTTGGATCCTGCATTCCACGCTTGTTTAGGCGACGGAGACAGGGACTACGTTTCACACATACTGCTATTCCCAAGTGTCATTTTATTCCGTTTATGTCTAATTGGTCGGTCTTTTTTTTTTTTTTTTTTTTTTTCCTTTATAGTAACTCAATCACTCGATTTCATCCTAGAAGTAATAACACGTCGATGTTTAGTGACCCACCAAAGCACTTGGAGAACAATAGATAAAATATGGAAAATAAAAATAGAATGCGATATGGTGATATTCCGAGATATGGTAACAACTATCATGTTAATTGTGATTTCTGAGCTATGTTCGTCCCTTTTAGTTAATTGGTTCCTCAACTCCTGCATTCAAAATGGTTCCATCCACTAATGGTGTCATCCTAAAGGACAAGTTTCTAGATTTCGGAGTTCAAAAAGCACAAATTTTTTTCTATTTTTTTTTTATACGAACACAAGGAAAAAAAAAAATAACAAGGCTAAAAAATCTATATGAGAACACTCCCCCACACTTAAACTTTACATTGTCCTCAATGTAAAATTTAGTCATTCAAAGTAAAGTTCAAGATGGGAAATTCATAACATGATATATATATACAATAAGAAAATAAAATGCATGATAAAAACTCATTACTCCAACTCATAGCTATTTCGGAACAATAGAGGATAAACACTAAACAATCTATTTAGTTGGCATCTAATCTCAACTCAGCCAATATATACACCTCACCGCTAAGAAAAAATTCCATCTACTTAGAAAGGCTAGTGTTTATTCTAAATTGTTCAAAAATATCTAAAAGTTGAAGTTTTGATATGCAAATATACAAAATAAGAAAATAAAGATAAAAGACTTAAAATAAAAATAAAAAGATAGAGATAGATACACAAAACCAGTGGGTTGCCTCCCATTAGCGCTTGGTTTAAAGTCGACGGCCCGACTTGCAAGTTGAATTCCCCATACACCAATAATCGGAAAAGTTGGGGATCCACCCATAGCACCTGTTTTGCAAACACTAGCTTCGCACAAATATTAGTAATATAAAACAGAAACGAAGCTATTAACCGATAAAATCTTCCCCCACACTTATTCTTATCTACACTTGGAAGTGGATAAAGAATATAGGAGTCGGGTACTTCTACGGTTTCTTGTTCCAAAACCTGTATAGTATGAGAATCAAGTTTCTCTAATGGAGGAAATCGAGAAACAAAGTCATTCAACAATGTTTTCGAAGCACATATATTCAAACCAATAAGAGGTAAAGGAGAAGAAATAATATGCAAAGGGTTAGACAAACCTCGCACAATCTCTTGTATCACGGAATCCTCTTCATCCTTGAAAAACTCAAGTGAATTATTCACCTCTTGTATATCATGGTCCTCTATTAAACCTTGCAACCATTCTTCGTCTGTTTCTACCTTAACCAAAGTCTCGACATAAACATCATCATTACAATCATTTGCAAGCTCAATTGGGTCTTCCACAATATTGGTCATAACGGTCACATTCTCAACACACTCCTTTTTGTTGTAAGGCACATACTCCACTGCGGATTCAAGTCTATCCATAAGGAACTTTTTTAGAACACTCATAGCATCATCCTCAAGCTCTACCTTTTTAATAGGCTCTTGATCATTATTAATATCAATGCTGGAGCAAGCGACACTAGTGTCATCATATTCCTCTTCGTCTTCATCTTGATCCCAAAAAGATTCCATTGTACACTCCTCTTTGTTGTCACCATGAGTCATTTCAAGCAATGTATCATAATCACCGTCACTTTCATAGTTAACATAAGGTTCTTCATCGCTGAATTTAGTGTTGCTAAACTCTAACTCATCCTTTTGAATAGGCGAATGATCATTATTAAGATCAAGAGTTGAGTTAGCTACATAATTATCAACGAAAGTGCCCAAGGATTGGCCTTTTTCAATATTAGCATTAATTAAATATTCATCACAAACCATATGCACATTAGAATTATTCATACCTTCCTTACATTGATCAATGCCTCTTCGCAAGTTAGCAATACCTTCACGAAGTTCTTGGAGTTGTTCTTCTCTAGTCTCTTTAGCTTTTTGAAACTCTTGTTGTACAAAGTTGGAAAAGTTGTTTAACAAGTTAGAGACTTGTTGTTCACGAGCATAAGAATCCTCCCATCCTTGTGGTTGTTCACACCCATACCCGCCATAAGGTTGTTGAGTAAAACCATAAGGTTCCATGGAATATTGGTCATAACCAATGAATTGGTTTTGATTATACCCCTGGAATTGGTAGTTGTCATATTGTTGAGGTTGTTGGAAACCATATCCATTGTTCCAATATGCTCCATCCATGAGAAATAAGTACCTGAAATAAGATTCTCAAACCAAGGTTAAAAACCAGAAAATAAGAAAAACAAAAATAAGAAACAAAGCTAAAAAAAAGGAAACCAAAAACAAGTGACAACCGTTTCCTCCCCGGCAACGGCGCCAACATTTGATCGATGTCGTATACGTCAAAAATAATTACACATTCTTACTACTCAAAATATAAATATAGCAAGGGCAATAAAGGATCGATCCCACAGAGAGGACTAGGTTGTCTCGTTGTTTCGGTTTCCTATATAAAATACCGGGGGTTTTCTGATTTTTAATATACTAAAATAAAATAAAAGCAAACAAAGAAAAGTAAACAAATCAAATCAAGGTAGTGAGAATATTGGTTGCAGATTTCATCTTCAATTGTAAACAAGTGTTGAATATATGAATAGAATTCGTATTTAATCTCGCTATCATCAAAATCCCTAGAATACCTTATTGCAAGAATACTCCGTAAATTTCCAAGTTCATCAACACACACATTAGAGATGCGTATGTGAAATCTACCTAAAGAATAACTCAACGCCTTGCGCTAATCAAGTTCAATTCCTAGGAGCATTAAGTTTCAGAAATAGGCTAATCAATGCAACTATCATACATTGCGCATGAAAATTCGGACAGAGGTCAATTTCTACATATGATTACTAGAGTGTATCACTACAAACCGAAATCATATAATGCTACTCGATGAAAACCCTAAAATAGCTATAGATATGGATGTAAGTTCAATCAATTCTAGACTCAACTAAACAAACATTCAATCATATTGCAATACATCAATCATGCAATTATATCAGTAAAAATCAAACGATGGTTTTGAGAGAAAACTAATTCATAAATATCATAACTTGGTTGCAAAATCCAACTACATCTTTAACCAATAATAAAAACTTAGTTACTCATGGCATAGGAGTTCATAACAAGAAGGAAGGGAAAACCTATCATGTTTCTAAACCCTAGAACACTAAAGTAGCAGCAGGCCCCTAATGGAGATATAAGATAAAAGATATTAGGTTTTGAGAAAAGACTTCTCTTTTATAGCTCTTCTTGTTCCAAAATTAGGTTTAGCCTTCAAAATCTTCAAGTCCACGTCCATCTACTAGTCCACCAAGCCCAAGTGTGAGAAATATGTCTCTGGAAATTTTGGGTCCAGAACTGGTCGCCGGAATTGCTGATGTCGTCACCGGAATCCGGTCACTGTCGCCGGAATACGGTCACCGGAAAAATGTCTCAGGCCACTTAGCCATCGGAAAGTATCACCAGGCCAACTGTATGCTCCCAGTACCTCAACTCTCCTTCTCTTTAGTTTATGCATTCACAAAAACCAACTAACCCAACTTCACATTTCTTGCGAAAACGCACCCAAAAGCGTGACTCGTAGCTTATATGCACTAACACACTTCAATAGCTCCACAATCTCTCGCTCCCAGCACGGTAATAGCGCCACTGCCAATTGGCAATCAATCACCACGGCAACCTTCATTCCCCACTGCAGCTGCAACTTACAATAATAACAGCACCAGTCTCGACCATTCTGCAGCGGCAATAACTCAGCAAATTCATGCCCACTAACTCAGTTCAAGCTCAACATTACTTTCCATTCCAGCTTCAACTATGCCACTTCTTCTCAAACCAAAACCAATGCCTGCACTTCAACCACGCTTTCCACCAGCCTCCAGTGCATGTCTGCAATGCATTCACTATAATTTGACACAAACCCAACAAAGATCACTTCCATTTCATCTGACCAGCTGCAACAAAATAATCTTAACTCCCTAACTTCTCGGCCAAACTCTCATATACAGATTTGTATTAGTAGTATCTCAGTTTCTTATCAAGTCTTAACCATTATCCACCACTGACCACCTTAATGACAACCAGAACCATTGTTCTCTACCTACAACTCAGTCCCAGACATCTTTCAGCTACCCGAGTTATTTGCTCTACTCTGCAGCTTCAACTCTATATCGTGCCCATTTCAGTTCCCTGCAACATTGGGTTCCATAAGTCGAGCCATTTAACTGCCGTATACAAACAATAATAGAAGAAGCACCAGTCACAGCACATTGCAGTTCAGCTCACCGCCAATGTGCAGCTGCAACCAGTGACTCTCAGTTCCACTGCACAACAGCACCAGCAAACTCCCAAATTCAACCAACCACTGCCACCAACAACTCCAAGGGCACCATCCCATGTAACTTAGAACTGCCACTCCTCCAATCCCAATAAACCCTTCACAACATTGCCCTTTAACTCTTTATTCACAACAAGTCATGCATTCATCGAACCCACCTTGTTCACAGCTCCGAATGCAGCTGCTAAACCGACTTGTATTTGAAGATACTAACTCTTAAGACTGGGAAGTGATTCAGGCCATTAAGCAAACACTTCGTGGGTCAAACGACTGGTCATCAGGTTCTCTATTTATTGTTCGATTCCTTTCCCCAAATGCGCGTTCCGTGCACACAATACAAATTCAAAACAGACCCACATTCATTCAAGCCTTTAAATCATAATTAACCTCTTTAATTTCTCTTCCAACCATCACCGATTTTCAATGGAAGAAGTGACAGCTTCATGGCTGCTTTCTCTGGCAGCAAAACACGCTTAAAGCTTCTCAGAACTCGAATCAAATTCGAGTACATTCATTACCTAACATTCCTGATCCAATAATACCAGTTCAATATCCTTCTTTCACGACCAAGATCAATGGCAACAACAAATTTCTTTGGTTGCACAAAACGGCTTGAACTCCGTCCAATACCAAAACAGACTCGTACCACTTCTGTTGGCTAAACTTCTCATTTTAGGAGATCTCTCTTGACCGAACTCTAGAGCCATGGCAAACGGGAATGAAGAACTGGCCTTCCTTCCTTGGTTCAACAACTTGGTCTGAAATGTGTTAACATTCAACCTAAGTTTTCTATAGTTATATAAGAGAATCAGGTAGCCCTTATCTGAAGCATGTCTGTATTTAGCAGTTTTCAGTGGTTGTCCCTTATCGTCTGCTGGGCTCATGATAGCACTTGCCTATGAAATTACAATTTTGCTCCTTTTGCACCCGTTTCTTCTTCTTTTACTCCAATGACTCCAAAATACCTACAAAATGCAAAACAAAGCGTAATATACAAAAATACAAGAGAAATAACAAAGAAAATCAAAAGAAATAGACATTCAAAAGATGTAATTTAGGCACCTATCAGTGACTCAGGTTCCAGCAGCGGTATAACCTTATCCCTGAGCCACGCAAAGAGATACCCCCTTATATGACGCACTTTAGGTCTTACATTTTCCTCTTGCAAAATTGTATCCGCGAACTAGGGTGTACGCCATATAGGTTCGTCCCATTCTTATTTTTTTGCGAAATTTTATTCGCGTTTCTTGCGAGCATTGCAACTCTGATAAAATTTATTTTCTTTGATCTTCTCTTTATTTGCATTTTAACTCTTGGATAACTTCTCAATTTCATTTCTTTCATTCAAATAAAATATCTTTTTGAAATATTTTCTTCAACAAATCATTCATAAACTTCTTAAATTTCGTCATTTTACCTTTCTACTTACTACCTTATGCTTCTCCTTTTTTGTTGTGTTTTGTTGTTTTCTCTCCATCTGCGAGATGCTCGCCACATACAGTTTACAACTCATGTTTATTTCGCAGTATTCCCTCCTCTCGCCGCTTTATTGTGTCAATCATCAGCTTATCACCTTTTGTTTTTGCTTGATGTTTCGTTTCCAATTTCTGCTCTTTGCTTCCCTTTCCTCTCAATACTCTATATCAATTTCATAGCATTTCTTCCCATCAGCCCAGTCTCCCTTTATTATTCCAACACCATTAGGATGAGGAAAGTTAATACATTGGTGGAAAGTTGACGCCACACCTAATATCCCATGTAGCCAAGGTCGGCCAATCAGGGCATTATAAGGTGATTCAATATCCACAACACAGAATATAATCTTAGAAAATAACCCCTTTAATGAAATTAGCATTGTAATTTCCCCTTTGGGCTTATTGGCGGTGCTGTTGAAACCATAGATTTTATAGGTTGATGGTATCAAATCCTCGTCTTTTCCACCCATGGTTCTGTAAGTATGATAAAATACGATATCAACTGAACTTCCAGTATCTATTAGAACTCTGTTAATAGCCCAGGAGTCCTCAGTTTTATCATCATTATTTTTTTCATCTTCATCTTCTATTTGTTTTGGATTTATTTCTAACCTTACTACCAATGGGTTGTCATGCATCTCGCCAGGCTCTGGTACTTCTTGGGCAGTGAAGGAAATAGTTTTATTTTTTCACTCCTCTAATGGCGAGACTCTCGCAATATTTATTATCTCTCTTCCATCTGCGTCTCTCGTGAAGACTCTGCTTAGAACATTATCGTGGAAATCCTCAATAGTTTTGTATGAATGTACAATGGAATTACATAACAAATTCTTCGCCTTGTCTCCAACCTCTATCACAAATGTTTCTGCTCCTTTTATTTTTTGAATATCTGTTGCTGGTGGTAACAGCTGAGATTGCGGATGTCCTATTAGAAAATAATTTAACTTTCCCTGATCAATCATCCTCAAAATTATTCTTTTTACATTCCTGCAATCGTTTATTGAATGTCCATGGAAATGATGATAAGGACAAAATTCTTGATTTCGATTATTTTGATGTGGTTCTTTTCCCATATTCCAGGGTGATGGTATATTTTCCATCAAAATGATAGCTTCCCAAAAATTTTCTATGCTAGAATTCAGGGGCGGCATCTTAATTTCTTCCCATATTACTCTTTGATTCCCTTGTCCTCTGAAATTATTTTGCCTCTGTCCACCATAAGTCTCTTGCGGCTGATCAAGTCTTTGAATTTAATTATTTCCACCACGATTGTAATAATTTTTTCCCATGTTACTCTCGACTTCCCATGGCTACTAACTTCTGCTGGTTTTCAATTACCACTTTCTCTTGCTGTGGCTGCGAGGTGCTCGCCACATTGTTAATCATTTTAGGAAGTAAACTCCCGTTAGCCACTATTGAGCTGGTGTTTGCGACTGGATATGATTCCATCTCATTTTGTTTTTCCTCCAAAGCAATGTATTCTTCTTGTAGTTCTCGTAGCTCAGTCATTGTGATGGTATTTTTGATTCTGAAAATTTGTATGTACAACATATTAGTTGCAAACATTGCATTAATGAAAGATAAAATGAGGTATCTTTCATCCACTCTTCCTGCCATTTCACTGCACATTGTCTTCCATCTTATGGTTAGGTGTTTCAGACTCTCTCCAATCCTATGTTTTAATCCAAACACATCTTCAATACCGAGCCGCGAAGAATTATTGCTCATATATGTGTAGGACCAGAATATCGCTACAACACTATTCCTGCGATATTAACAACCTTTCTATGAGCGTCACTGCCAATTCTTTAACAACGTTTCACGAGCGTCACAAAATATCCAAAAGAAGATGACGATGGAAGAAGTTAAAGAAGAATATGTTGATCCTGCGATGGTCATCATTCTTACGATAGAGAATATTGTTGCGATCGCGATGAGATCGCAAAATAGATCCGAAATAGGAGGAAAACTTAGCTGTCATCCATTATGTAAATCCCTATATAAAGGACTCGATAAATCCAGAAAAGGATGATGTATTTTGGAGAGCTGAAAGAGTCTTGAGGAGAGAGAAACTTCAAGAGAATGTTTGTAATCTTGATTTCTTCCAATTCTGTAAACATTTCTGAAATTTGAATAGTAAAGTGTCGTTTAAATCTTTGAAGTTTAATTGATTTCCAACAGATTTCTATAGAATCTTAACAAGGGTGTAGTGTAGGAATTTTTGCAACTACATTTTGGCACCCAGAAACAGAGAGAATCAAGCTAAGAAATCTCTAATTACAACTTGAAGATTTGAAGAAATTATCAGATTTGAAGAAATGGCTAGAAGAAGAAGAAATACATCAGAACCACCGACAACTGTGAGAAGAAGTAAAAGACTTGCATGTGAGGGAACATGTAAATTGGAAGAATATTTAAGGATAAGATCAGGAAGAAATAGAATAATAAATGAAGCAGAAAGTTCAATTCAATAGCCGAATCAACAAACACAAACACGAGATAGGAATGTGGATTATGATAGAGTGAGTGTGCATACTTGGAGGTCGGATTCGATAGAAGAAGCAGAAAATCGACAATTGAGAAATGAAGGAGGAGAAAGAAATCAAGAAATGGTTGGAGGATTAATTCATGAAGGACGTGAAATAGTAGATGATTTGAGACAAAGAATACAGGAAGAAAGAAGATTAGATGCAGAAGAACGTGCGAATTTAACAAGACAAAATCATGAGCTAAGAATGGAAAATTTGAGGTTACAAAGAAGGAGATCAAGAAGTACTGTTAGATCAAATTCAAGATCACTCAGAGAAGAACCAAGGCAAAATTCCCCAGTGAGAAATGTTAGAGAAGAAGTGCAAAATTTAAATGAAGAACAACGTCCTAGAGAAGAAGATATAATTGGAGATCGCTATAATCCGCGTGACAATAGAAATCAAGAGGGAAGAAACAACCAAATTTAATAAGAAAATTTAGAAGAAGGTAGGAGGACATTACATGGGCGAGAGAATCAAAGAAATCAAAGAATGATCGAAGAAGAAATTGAGAGACATTACACTGAACAAGCACGTCTAGCCCGCGAGAGGGAAATATTAAGGGCAAAAGTAGAAGAACATGAATTTCAAGAAGCAGTGCGACAAAATAATCATGAAAATCGAGAAAGGAGACGTACGCAAAATCGCTAAAATGGTAATATTTAAGAGGAGTATGATAGGATACAGAGGAGAATAGAGAGACAACGAAGAGAAATGAGGAGAAATGAAGAAATTCGCAGAGAAAGACAAGATGATGATGAAGAAGAAGATACACAAAATCTCGCAAGACAAGAAAGGCAAGAACGCAGAAGAAGGGAAACAGCGTTAAAGAGGCCAATGGAACAAAGCTCAGCTGAGAATGAGCAAATATTGAGAGAACTAGCAGAAATGCGAGGAATGATAAACAATAGAAGAGAAGGAGGTAGAAGGAAACTTGATGAAGCTATTGAAGAAGCTGCGAGAACTCCATTTACTCAAGAAGTACAGTTAAGAGGGATACCTCCAAAATGCAATTTACCAGCATTAACCAGCATTTTTGATTGAACTACTTGTGATGTTCAACACGTTAAAGCTTATGTTAGATGTATGTTACAATGGGAGAATCATGATGTTGTGTTGTGCAAATATTTTGCATCTAGCTTGACTGGTGAGGCGTTGAAATGGTTCGAGGGATTGCCAAAAAATACCATAACTTCTTTTGATCATTTACAAGCTATATTTTTAGGAGCATATATTAGCAACAATTCATCACGGCCAGGTATTGAATATGTGTTTGGGTTAAAACAGAGAATTGGCGAGAGTCTGAAGCACTTAATCGTAAGATGGAAATCAATGTGCAGTGAGATGGCAGGGAGAGTTGACGAGAGATATCTTATCTTGTCTTTTATCAATGAAATGTTCGTGACCAATCTACTGTACATACAAATTTTCAGAGTCAAGAATACAATCACTATGACTGAACTATAAGAATTACATGAAGAATATATTGCTTTGGAGGAGAAACAAAATTAGATGGAATCATATCCCATTGCGAACACCAGCTCACTAACGGCAAGTGGAAGTTTGCTCCCTAAAATGATAAATAATGTGGCGAGCACCTCGCAGCCACAACAAGAGAAGGTGGTAAGTGAAAACCAACAAAAATTGGTAGCGATGGGTAGTCGAGATCAAGAAGAATATGAAAGGGAGAAGAATTATTACAATCGTGGTGAAAATAATAAAATTCAAAGACTTGATCAGCCGCAAGAAACTTATGGCGGACAAAGGCAGAATAACTTTAGAGGGCAAGGAAATCAAAACATAATATGGGAAGAAATTAAGATTCCACCTCTTAATGCCAGCATAGAAAAAATTTGGGAAGCTATTATTCTAATGGAGAATATACCTTCGCCATGGAACATGGGGAAAGAACCACATCCAAGCAATCGAAGTCAAGAATTTTGTCCTTACCATCACTTTCATGGTCATTCAATAAATAATTGTAGGAATGTAAAGAGGATAATTTTGAGGATGATTGAACAGGGGAAGTTAAATCACTTTCTAGTAGGACATCCACAACCTCATCAATTACCGCCAGCACCAGAAACTCACAGATTGAATGCTGTAAAAGGAGCAGAAACATTCGTGATAGAAGTGGGGGCTAAAGCAAGGAATTTGTTTTGTAAATCCATTGTGCATTCATTCAGAACTATAGAAGATTTCCATGATAATGTTTTAAGAAGAGTCTTCGCGAGGAACACAAATGGAAGAGAGATAATGAATATAGCGAGAGCCTCACCATTAGAATAATGGCAGAAACAAACTCTATCTTTCACCGCACAAGATATACCATAACTTGGCGAGCAACATGACAACCCATTGGTGGTACGATTAGAGATAAAACCAAAGCAAATGCAAGAAGAAGATGAAGAGAATGATGGTAAAATTGAAGACTCTTGGGCCATCAACAGAGTCTTAATAGATACCGGGAGTTTAGTTGATATCTTATTATATCATACCTATAGAACCATGGGTGGAAGAGATGAAGATTTGATACCATCAACGTATAAAATCTATGGATTTAACGGTACATCTAACAAACCAAAGGGGGAAATTGAAATGCAGATACCGTTAAAAGGAATATCTTCAAAAATCTTATTTTGTGTTGTGGACATCGAATCACCTTACAATGCCTTGATAGGACGACCTTGGTTACACAGGATATTGGGTGTAGCTTCCACTTATCACCAGTGTATTAAATTTCCTCATCCTAAAGGTGTAGGAGTTATTAAAGGAGATTGGGGAGAAAGCAAGAAATGTTATAAAATCGATATGAAGTCTTGCGAAGAAAGAGCTGAAATGAATAACAATTGGAAGTACAAAATCAAACAACAACAGAGATGTGAAAGGTTAATGATTGATGCAATAGAGAGGAAAGAGGATGTGAAAGCTGATGGCGAGCGTCTCGCAGAAAAAGAAACAACGGTAAAACGTAGCAAAAAAGCAAAAAATAGTAAGTAGAGAGGTAAAATGATGAACCAAGGATAAAAAAGTAAAAATAAATATATAATTGAACAGAATTTTTTGCTTGAAAGAATCGCAAGATTTTACAAAAAGAAAGAAGATCAAAGTTATGAAATTCTATCAGAGTTACAATACTCGCGAGAAACGCGAATAAAATTTCGCAGAAATTAAAGAATGGGACGAACCTTTATGGCGTGCACCCTAGTTCGCGAATACAATTTGGCAAGAGGAAAATATAAGACCTAATAGCGCGTCATAGGAGGGGGTATCTCTTGACATGATTCAGGGGTAAGGTTATACCGCTACTGGATCCTGAGTCATGCAGATGTTGGGGTTAAAGAAAACCTATCCGGGAGAGAGATCTTGGATTTCCAACTATATATGGTTATACCCTGGTTGGATGACTGAGAATCTCTTCCAAGAAGTGCAAAGTATGACCAAGGATCCGAGGTACACGGTTGAGCCAAGGGTTCCAAGGGAGTACGAAACTTCCTGGACATTCTTGGTAAGTCTTGGCTACGATGCACTTGGCCTGAAGAAAACCCCACTTAGGGTGCAGTCTTGTAACTATAATCCATATAGGCATAAAGGATAAGAGGCTGCGAAAACAACTGGTTGTTGGTAAATTTGGATGGGAGGAGCTAGTCTTGTATGGCCGATGTGCCCTCCTTGATGGGGCAACCAGGGGGAAGATAAGGGCGGCACCCTCCATTAGGGAGTTGATAAGTGTCTTAATACGGCAATGTCATGGGGATTTATGATCGCAAGAACATTTAGGCCTGTCATATTGTCGCGTGATGTAAATTATACATAGGCAACAAGCCAAAAGTTAAGATGAGATCAATGGGTTTTTGCATGAAAGTGTAAAGACGTCATGCAATTTCATCGCAAGACGGCAATGTCACGAGGCTTTGATCTCGCGAGAGAGCTTAGACTTGTCATATTGTCGCAATACAATCAAAAAAGAAAGATAAGGCAAGATCAATGGGTCAATACATGCAAATGTAAAGACGTCCTACGATTTTGTCGCTGAAACAAAGAGCACGGCAAAATAAGACCTTAAATTAGGAAGGCGCAATAAGACCACAAGATTACTGCGATAATACTCGCAGATGTTACGAGAATTGCGATTTCACGCAATTATTGCTGGCAATAAGATCGCCAATATTAAAGACAATTTTATTTACCATTAATATCTAATATTTAATCAATTTTTTATATTGAAGATGAATAATAGAGGCAAGTATGGGAATGCATGAGAACGATGAAGTTATTATTCATCTATCATATAAAAATTACATAGATATATCATATAAAAATTGCATAGATATATCATATAAAAATTGCATAGATAAATGCACACAGAAAGTTAAAGAATAATAATTATATTGATTGATTGACTTGCAGAAAAAGAACTGTTTTCTGATTCATACAGGTAGAAGCAAGAGAAATTCACAAAATTGGAGAAACTCATAGCAATGTTACAGAAAGAAGAAAATAAATATACAAGGAAGATAGAAGGAAAAAGAAGAACTAGCTAGATTCATCGCCATCTTATTTATCAGATTTTTCTTGATCGCCAGATTTCTCCCTTTCTTCATTATCATTACTATCTTCATTCTTATCAGATTCTTCTCCTCCACCAGATTTTTCTCCTTCGTCATTATCATCCTCGTCAGAATCCTCAGCTTCACTATCAGAGATGTTAAGATTTGGGATTATTGCGGGGATTTCCTTTGCAAGATCAGGATATATAGAAGGAGAAATTCCATGATCATTGCAGACCAACTTAACATAATCATTATGAACAATAATTAGAGATATATTGAAATTCGCGGTAGTAATGTCAAATTTCTCCTTCAATCGTGAATATTTTTTATTGCGAGCAGCAAGGGTATTTTCAAGTTCCCCAATTCTTTCAAGATATCTTTTTTCAGCTCCTGCGAGAATATATGACAACAAGTTAGAAATTTTGTAAAAAGGAGTAATAAAAACAAAAAATTAGCGAGAAGAAGAACAACAGAGAACCTTCTATTTCAGAAATCATATCTCTAATTAAGGCCACTTGTTCAACTTGAAGGATAACATTTACACCTAAGTCATTCCTGGAATTGTCAAGAACCTTCACAGCCCAAGCAAAATCATCATCTCTATTAATAAGGAAACAAGATCGAACTTGAGTCTCCCTCGCAAGAAGATCTTAATTCTCGCGGATAAGTTTATCTCTATCCATTTGAACGTCATGAGAGTTTTATGAAAATCTGATAGGGTCTTGGATCCCTTCTTGATAGCAAGATCTTTCTCGTCAATAAGATCGCTAATTTTCTGTCTTAATCTATCTATTTCTTTCTTTGAATCAAGATAAAAGCCCCTATATTTGTCAGTCAAACCTAAATTGAATCTGTGTTAAATTTTTAAGAGATTAAGTTTGGATCTAAGTTCATCTATGGAAAGGGATTTAATCTTATCATCTGAGAAATTACTTAAGGAATTATTAAGATAGGCAAGAAGAGTATGATCATCTACAGGTTCAGGGAAAGATTGAAAGAGTATAGCCTCGTCAGTAAGACCATAAATATCTGCAAGTTAAAAGTGGTCGCTTGAATAAGCTGCGATAGAGTAAAAAGAATTAAGAAATAAAAGGAAATCAGTCATACCATAAAGTTGTTGGTTAGCTCTATCAAGATCAGAGATCTTTTGCTTATCAACTGAAGCTTCAGTCTCCATATTTTTGTTCTTCTTGCGAAGTTCAATAACTTCAGATTCTAATTTCTCTTTATCTTGGCGAAGTTTAACATCTTTCTCTTCAGATTTGACACATCTTTTATCTAAATCAGAAGCAACAGCAAAAGAATCTCTTCCAACCTGCGAAAGAAAAATATGAATTAAGATCAACCAATGGAGAAAATATATAAACAGATTGAAGAAATGAAAACATACCAAGGCACCAAGAGAATTCAAGAGACTGGGAGTCAGCGATCTTGAGATTCCTTGAAGAGAATCATTATCCACCAGAATAGGTGCATCGCAAACTTTAGCGAGAGCTTGGGATGTATTGTCAATAACTTCATCCTCATTATTGCAAGTTATGTTTTGGGAAATATCGCTAAAAATTCTGGATAGATGAGTCATTGAAGAATCAAAAGAAGAAGAATTTTTTATTGAAGGGAAACCGCTAACATCAAAGCCCTCGTGAAGATCAACATTTGGATTTTCTGGAGTTAGTTGAGATATTTATGAACAAGAAGGTTGAGTTTTCCTTTTCTTTAATGGAGGATCGCTAGATTCTTCATTGCGAGGGGCAGGAGGCTTTCCCTTAGAAGGAGCAGAAGATTTATCCTTTGAAGATTTCCCAGATTTCTTTTTCAAAGATTTCTCCTTGGTTTTCGCGGGTATTAATGGTTCTAACTCTACGATTTCCTGCGAGCACATATGAAGATAAGAAATAGGGGCAACAATATATTATTAAAATTTATGAAGAGATATTTCTTACTTCATCCGTGAAAGATTTCAGAGCCAAAAAAGTGCTAGGATTCCTTAAAGATTGGTAACTGAGCTTCATTCTTTCAATCTGAGAAAGATCAAAATAATTAGCGATAATATGAAAGCACAAGAAAGATAATGAATAATAATAATATGAAAATTCATAGAGATTAGTACCTCTTTAGTTCTCTCAGGCCAATTAAAGATCCAAGGTTGATATTCTGCAAGACTCGCGGGAAGTTCGCGAGAACCAGATATATAAGGACCTTCAAGACATAATGGAAAAATGAACCACTTGTCATCGCTAGAATGGAGAGGACCTTGGTTGGTAGGTGTATGAAAATCAATATCCAGCATAAGAGCTTTGTCACTAGCGACCTTCTCTTTTTTCAAACGAACACCCCAGCAGGTGTTATCTCTCTTCATAGGGACTATACTATAATTTACAAAGAAGTTGTCCACAGTATAACCCTCAGAAACAATGAGGAGATCATTAAATGGAGGATTCTTTGGAGCTTCAGGGTAGCGAGTTCCTTTATTAGAACCACGAAAAGCATATTCAAGCAACAATCTGATGCAATCTCCACCTAGTTGATATACCACTCGCGAGAACCTTTCGTCAGAAATTATTTGATAAAATAATGGAAGTTCTGGGTCATAGAGAGGAATGGGAAGACCAGCTTCAAGTTTTCCTAGCGATACTATGATTTTTTCGCGAGAATATTGATCATCAGTAAATAATTTAAGAGAAAGTTCAGATCTAGAATCCTGATCTGGAATTAAAGACAAGTTAAAACCTTTAATTTTGAGTTTCTCGCGCATCTCATTAAAGGCTTTCAAGTTTTTGGTACCAGCTGCAACCATTTTTGGAGTATGGGAATGAAAAGGTTGAAAAGAACAAAGAAATCACAGCAGCACAATTCGCGGAAGAACAGTAAAATTTGCAGAGAGGATATGGAGAGAAAGAAGAAGAAAGTAAAATAGAAAAAGGAAAGGAATGAGAAGAGTATTTATAAAGGAAGAAATTTCTCGAAGAAGATGAAAGCAATTAATGCAAAGAAGAGACGTGGGTGGTCAGATCGCAGCGGTTAGAGGAGACATGTCAAAGGTTTATTAGAAGAAAGAATTCATGAAAACAGCTGGCGAAGGACATAGAAACGTGTCAGAACGGGGAAGTCAGAAAAGATAAGCAATTATGGCATTTTAAGTTCTCATGATCTTCTCTTCTTCGCAGAAAAGACATGAGAAGAGGAAATATGAAGGACCATAATATCGCTACAACACTATTCCTATGATATTAACAACCTTTTTGCGAGCGTCACTTCCAATTCTTTAACAATGTTTCACGAGCGTCACAAAATATCCAAAAGAAGCTGACGATGGAAGAAGTAAAACAAGAATATGTTTATCCTGCGATGGTCATCATTCTTACGATAGATAATATTGTTGCGATCACGATGAGATCTCAAAATAGATCCTAAATAGGAGGAAAACTTAGCTGTCATCCATTATGTAAATCCCTATATAAAGGGCTCGATAAATCCAGAAAATGATGATGTATTTTGGAGAGCTGAAAGAGTCTTGAGGAGAGAGAAACTTCAAGAGAATTGTAGTTGCAGGAATTCCTACACTACACCCTTGTTAAGATTCTGTATAAATCTACTGGAAATCACTTAATCTTCAAAGATTTAAACGACACTTTACTATTCAAATCTCAGAAATGTTTACAGAATTGGAAGAAATCAAGATTACAAATATTCTCTTGAAGTTTCTCTCTCCTCAAGACTCTTTCAACTCTCAAAAATACATCATCCTTTTCTGGATCTATCGTGCCCTTTATATAGGGATTTACATAATGGGTGACAGCTAAGTTTTCCTCTTATTTCGGATCTATTCTGCGATCTTATCGCGATCTCTACAATGTTCTCTATCGCAAGTATGATGATCATCGCAGGACCAACATATTCTTCTTTTATTCCTTTCATCGTCAACTTCTTTTGGATGTTCTGTGACGCTCGTGAAACGTTGTTAAAGTATTGACAGTGACGCTCGCAGATACGTTGTTAATATCGCAGGAATATCGTTGTAGCGATATTCTGGTCCTACATCTTGCCTCTTCTCATGTCTTTTCTGCGAAGAAGAAAAGGTCATGAGAACCAATATTCTTTATTACCTTCGCGATTTCTTTCTCTTTTATGCTTTCTTCTCGACAAGATTCCGTTAATTTATCCTTTCTTACACGTGTTGTGAATCCCTTCATTTATTGACACGTCTCTGCTCAATAGGCCCACCCCTTTTGCCTATAAAAGGTACAACTAATTTTCAAAACTAACTTTCTTCTTTCGTTTCTTCATCTTTTTTACTTGTCTACTTCGTTTTCCGTCTGCAACTTTTCTTCTTCTTCATATTCTTCTGCTACTGTTTTAATGGAGTCATCAAGGTATTTTTATTGAATTGTGACATTTATTTACACCAATTTTTATTTTTATTCTTCAATCTTTCTTATTTGATTCTTCATGTTATGTCTTCTCTTCAGAGGTACTATCTCTAATGCACAATCCAAGGCTCAAAACCCTAATACACGCAAAAGATTAGCAGAAAAGAAGAAGAGGAGTTATGCGAATGATAAGGTAGTAAGAAACATATTCTATTTCCAAATAACAATATTGTTGCCTCTGTTTCTTATCTGAGTTATTATTCGCAGAATGACGAGATCCATGTTAAGCCCTTCAAAAGATCTCGCCACTTTAAGACAATTGGGGAAGATCTCATCATGCCTACATTAACATCCGTGAATATTACTTCCATACCATCGCAACCAAATATTTCTACTTCCTTTTGCGAGAATATCGCTACCCATACTTCTACTTCTCCTAACCCTACAATAGATCAGGCTTCTAAAATTGTTGTGAATGAGACTCCTTATAGTCCTTTAAGGCCTTCAACTGTTGTTTTTCCACATACTCCTCCTGACAACTCAACCGTCACAAATGATCGTCAACTTCCTCTCATTATTACTTCATCTTCCACACCTCTTTATTCATCAAACAAAACTTTTGCGAGTGTTGATATTGCTTTTAAAATTTTGTCTAATATTTTAGACAATGTTAGAAAGTATTCCACTGACCCTCTCCAGCATGGAGATTGCGAGACTCTACTCAAATACTTTGGCTCTAATGATAATGCTTCGCGAGCGTCTTTGGAACATGAGATTGAGGCTCTGAGGAAAAGTCTTCAAGCTAAAACTGCTGAGTGTGATACTTTGAATCACATGCTTCGCAACTCTTCTCTGGACTGCGAGAACCTTCACAAAAAAAATGACGAGCTGAAAGGTACATTTTTCTTTCCTTTACTTCCTTATTCTTCTGTTTTATTTTCATATTTTCTGTACTCAAGCCTTTTTTCTTAAATTCTTGATTTATATGTTAGTTTCAAATCGGACTCGTTTCATAGAAAGACTCAAATTTGAATCTATCGCTGAAGAAGCTCGCGTTGAAAGAGATTCTTGGATGGATCAACATACTAGACTAGACAAACTTTACACTTATTCAATTGATCGCATAAATAATATTACTAATGAGAATAATCAGTTATTGTAAAGGCAGAATTTATTAATTAGCGAGGTTGATCGCCTCTCATATTTGTTTTTTAAGGCTAATTTAGCGATGGAATCTTTATCAGATGAGAATAAAACCTTGTCCCAAGAAAAACATAGATTTTCAAGATTGATGGCGATTTCCTCGTATCAATTAACTAATCTTCAAAGCACATGTAATAGTCAAGAGCAATCTCTTCGTTCTCTCAAGAATGAACTCAAGGAATTAACTGAATCATCTGCTGCCGAGAAGGATAAACTTATCAAGGGTAGACTAACTCTTAGCTTAAGAGCCGGTGAACTTCAAGATCAATATTCTCAATTAAAGGAATCTTATTCTTTACTAGCAAAGGAAAACTCATATATTCGCGACAAAGAAGAAAGCATGAAATCTCGTCTGAAGGGTATGGTTGGCGATAAATTCGATGACGCCATGAATCAATGGGAGAATTTTTTATTTGCGTTAATCCAAAGCTTAACTTCGCAAAAAGAAGGTAGTCAATTGACTGCCTCTCTTGTTGATCTTCTCATAAAATTTTGTGTATATTCCTTGTGAGATTTTTTGTCTAACTGATTTTTCACTTTGTCGCTCGCAGAATCCGAAAGAAATCTTCATTATGCCATTGCTGACCTGACCGCTAAATTGGATAAAGTTCGCAAAGAAAACAAGTCTCTTGTTTCCAAATATCTTGATGCTCGTGACAAAGCAGAACGAAGACTTGATTATCTCGAGTACTTTAAAAACATAGAGATTAGGAATCGCGATAGAGGTTTCCTTCGTAAGGTCCACCTCAGCGCTGAAGTTCTTGTGAATGATATTCTGCTCTCCAATTCTCTTCCTCCTGTATCTGTTCCTCCTCTAAAGGTTGATGATGATGAAATCCCTCTTCCTATGGATGAAGATTTAGAGTTTACCAATGATGAAGAGAATACTACTCAAGAAGATGGTGAAGAAGAAGAAGAAAGAAGTCCTCCCAAAGAAGCATCCACGGGTGGCAAAGTAAATGCTGATGAAGAGTTAAAAGAAGGAGAGACTCATGAAGAAAAGGATGCTGATGAAGCTGATAACTCTGGCAAAAATAATGAACCTGGCGAGCAAGAATAATAAATCTGGCGAAGTTATCGCTGAAACTTGAATGTTATCTTTGCTTTCTTTTTCGTCTTCTTTCTTGCGAGCAATGTAACCTTTGAGACTTTTAAAATTTAATTTTCAATTTAGCTTATTTCGAATATTTCCAAGGAAGATAATGAAATATTACTTCTCTATTCCCCTTCTTGCCCTTCATTTTCTTTCTTGAAATGGTGAATCATTTGAAGGAATTGTGCTGTTGTATTAGTTAGTACTGTTGCAATGAATATATCCGTGATACAATGAATACTGCTGCGATGTTCTGAAAAATTGTTAAGGAATCTGCGATGTGAAGAATTTGTCTTCTCATATATAGTTCTGCGATGAATGGATACGTCCTGCAATCTTAAAATAAAATAGTTAATTGGTAAGATTATTCTTTTGGTCTTATTTTTCCTTCCTAGTTAAAGGTCTTATTTTGCCAAACTTTTTCTGTCTGCGACAAAATCGCAGGATTTCTTAACATTTGCATGTAAAGACCCTTTGATCTTGTCTTATCCATATTCTTTCAAAATCTTTGCGACAATATGATAAGTATAAACTCTTTATTAAGAATTTAGCTTTATGACATTGTCGTCTTGCGATGAAATCGCAGGACGTCTTTACATTTTCATGTAAAAACCCATTGATCTCATCTTAACTTTTGGATTGTTGACTCTGTATAATTTACGCCACGCGACAATATGACAAGCCTAAATGTTCTTGCGATCATAAAACCCCATGACATTGCCGTCTTAAGACACTTATCAGCTTCCTAATGGAGGGTTCCGCCCTTATCTTCCCCATGGTTTCCCCTTCAAGGAGGGCACATCGGCCATACAAGACTAGCTCTTCCCATCCATATTTACCAACAACCATCTATTTTCGCAGCCTCTTGTCCTTTATGCCTATATGGATTATAGTTACAAGACTGCACCCTAAGTGGGGTTTTCTTCAGGCCAAGTGCATCATAGCCAAGACTTACCAAGAATGGCAAGGAAGTTTCGTACGCCCTTGGCACCCTTGGCTCAACCGTGTACCTCGGCGCCTTGGTCATACTTTGCACTTCTTGGAAGAGATTCTTGGTCGTCCAACCAGGTTATAACCATATATAGTTGGAAATCCAAGATCTCTCTCCCGGATAGGTTTTCTTTAACCCCAACATCTGCATGACTCAGGATCCAGCAGCGGTATAACCTTACCCCTGAATCATGTCAAGATATATCCCCTCCTATGACGCGCGTTTAGGTCTTACATTTGCCTCTTATAAAATTTTATTCACGAACTAGGGTGCACGCCATAAAGGTTTGTCCCATTCTTTAATCTCTTGCGAATTTTTATTCGCTTTTCTTGCGATGTTTCTCGCTGCTCTTGTTATGTTTTTTTATCAGAAGTATTTTTCAATTTCAAGAAAGAGAAAAGAGTTTATTATTTGTGTTATCATATAACATACCAGTATTTCTTATCTCGCAGAAAATGTCACTGATAATACCTCTTTAGAAATAATCTATTCCACGGTCTATCGAGTCTTTGACCAACATCTCTTCCTTCAGGATCCATTAATTTGTATGCCCCAGTTCCAACTATCTCTTTAATGATGTATGGTCCATACCATTTTCTTGCCAATTTTCCACCACTTTCTCGCTGATAACCAGGAGTTTCTCGCAGTACTAAATCCCCAGGTTAGAATTCACGCTTCTTAACACGCTTGTTGTACTCACGAGCTAATATGCGTTGGTAATTCTCCATATGTTGTAGAGTTTGTTCTCTTTTTTATTCTAACTCATCCAACTTAGTTAATATCATACAAGCACTTAGATTTCTTTCCCATGCTTCTCTTTTTGTTGTAAAAATAACAACTTCTGTTGGTAATACAGCTTCTACCCCATACGTCAAACAAAATGGTGACATTCCAGTTGCTTCGCGTTTAGTTGTGTTATAAGCCCATATTGCATTATGTACTTGCTCACACAATGCTCTGTGGTATCCTTCTAACTTATTTTTTAAGATGTCTGCGATTGTTTTATTAGTTGCCTCAGCCTGACCATTTGCTTGTGGGTATAAAGGAGTAGATTTCCCATATTTTATTTTAAATGCATTGAGTAACAATTCTATATTATGTTCCTCAAATTGCTTTCCATTATCAGATACTAATTGTGCTGGAATCCCAAATCTGCAGATTATATTTTCAAAGATGAATGTAAAAATATCTTTATCGCGAATATGTTGTACTGCCTTTACTTCTCCCCATTTTGTGAAATAATCTGTTGCGACAATCAAATATCTTCTTTGTCCAGAACCAGGTACAAATGGTCCCACAATATCTAACCCCCATTTCCAAAAAGGCCATACACTTGTTGAAGATGATAATGATGCTCCTGGTGCATGTATCTTTTTTCCATATCGCTGGCAATCCTCGCAACGCCTTGTGAGTTGCTTTGCATCCTCATGCATATACGGCCAGTAATAACCCTGCATTTTTGTTCTATATGCCAAATACCTTCCTCCACTGTGATTACCAGCGTCACCACTGTGTAACATCTTTAATACTTTTTGCCCCTCTTCTCTCATCAAACATCTTAGCGAGGGTCCATTGAAGGATCTGCGGTATAACGCTCCATCTCTTAGCTCATAATTGGTTGCCCTACTTTTCAACTTGTGTGCTTTTAATCGATTTCTTGGAATTTCTCCTCTCACCAAGTATGCATGAAGATCTTCTCGCCAATCTGTAATATTGCTCGTAGGTTCTCCCTCGCCAGCTTCTACCATCATTACATCTTTTTCTTCTTCTTCTTTGTTTATCGATGGAAATGAAAGTGTTTGAATTTTTATGCACCTCGAAAATGGATTTGTCATCATACTAGATATGAAAGCGAAAGAATCTGCGAGCCTGTTATCTTTCCTTGATATGTGTCTCCATTTTATTTTTGGAATTCTCGCAGATAACTCTTCAACGAGTCTTTTGTATTTTCTCAGGGATGGTTCATTTGTTGTGTACTCTCCTTTTATCTGACGAATAACCAACTGTGAATCACTAGTGATTCTGGCATTTTCCAAATTCATTTCTATCGCAAATTTTAAAGAATGGATCACTGCCTCATACTCTGTCTCATTATTAGTGGATGCAAATTCAAGTTTAAATGAAAAAGTTGTTTTGTCTCCTTCTGGTGATATGAAAACAACTCCAATTCCATTTCCTTCTCCATTGGATGATCCATCTACTAATATTTCTCATCTGTTGGGTTCTGTTAATAGCTCTTTTGGATCTCCACATTCTTCTTCTACATCCATCATCTTTTCTACAGCTTCATCATCTTCTAAAGGAAATTCATCTAAGAATTCTGCGATGACATGTGATTTTGGCGAGGATAAAATTTCATATTGGATATCAAAGTGTCCTACTTGTGCATTCCATCTCTCTACTCTGCCTGATCTCTTCGAATTTTTCATTATTGATTCAATTGGAACTTTTGTTAACACTTTGACCTTATGTGCTTGAAAATATATACGAAGTTTGAAAGTTGCATGTACCAATGCTAGAATTAGTTTCTCAATCTTGGAGTAATTTCTCTCTGCAGAATTAAATGTTTTGATGATTTAGTAGATTGGTTTTTCTACCCCCGCATCTACTCGCAACAATACTGCGCTTAGCGCGTATGTGGTCGTCGCGAGATAGATCAATAATTCCTCTCCTGGTTCAGCCTTTTGTAAAATGGATATGTTCATTAAATATTCTTTGATTCCTTGAAAAGCCTTTTCACATTCATCTATCCACTTGAATTTAGTTCCCTTCTTCAATATGTCGAAAAAATGTTTGCATTTATCTGAAGATCGCGAAATGAATCTCCCTAGCGAGGCTAGGAGTCCATTCAGTTTTTGTACATCTTTTACTGTCGCTGGTGTTGGCATATCGCGAATTGCTTGCACTTTTTCTGGATCAACTTGTATTCCTTCTTTTGATACAATGTACCCCAATTTTTTTCCTGAGGTTACTCCAAAGGTACACTTACCAGGATTTACTTTGATATTAAATTGTCGCATTTGATCAAAAATTTCTTTCAAATCTTGCACATGATTTTCAGCTTCTTTATTTTTGATTAGCATATCATCTACATACACTTCTAATGTTTTGTGAATCCACTTTACAAACACCTTCTCCACCATTCTTTGATATGTTGCTCCAGCATTTCGCAAACCAAATGGCATCTTTGTGTAACAGTACAACCCTCTTGGAGCAAAAAATGCCGTATGTTCTTGATCTTCTTCAGCGAGAGGAATTTGGTTATATCCTTTATATCCATCTAGCGATGATATTCTTGCGTTTCCTGCTGCTGATTCAACCATTTGTGGAATATCTGGCAATGGAAAACTATCTTTTGGACAAGCCTTGTTTAAATCAGTAAAATCTATGCAAATTCTTATTCCTTTGTTCTTCTTCGGGACCACCACCATATTTGCATTCCACTCTGGATATTTTTCTTGCCTTATAATTCCTGCATCAAGCATTTTCTGTAATTCTTCTTTTATTTGAGAATGGTATGTTGTTGCGATTTTCCTTATTCTTTGCTTGAATGGTCTTATATTTTTTGTTGATTTCTAATTTATGGCATGTTATTGATGGATCTATTCCCGGCATTTCATCCATATTCCATGCAAAGATATCTTTATATTCTCGCAAGAGATTTATAGTTCTTTCTTCCTCATATGCCTCCATTCTAGTCCCAATTTTTAGCATTTTAGGCTCTTCTTTACTCCCAATATTTACTTCTTTTGTTGGTTCCGCAGCAGTGTAACTGGCTTCAGGTTCTCCCATTGGTGTTGGTGTTTTCATAATTCTCGTGAAATCATCTCCCTCTCGCGAAATTTCACTGGGCACTCCTTTTCCCTCCTTTGCTCTTATCATGTAAATTTTGAATTCCTCTTCCTTCTTCAATTCTCTCGCCATTTTTCTGCGAGCTTTTCGCAACTTTGGACGGTTTTCACAATTTTTCACTTCAATTTGGTAACACAATTTCGCAAAATATGTGTCTCCTCTAATTTTTCCAATTCCACTGGGTAGAGGAAATTTAATACATTGATGCTACAGCCTTGATTGCATGTATCCATGGTCTTCCCAGTATCATATTGTACGGTGATTCCACATCTACCTCGCATAATGATATTTGTGTTTCAATTTCTCCTAGTGGAATTCGTACCACTATTTCGCCTTTAGGTTTTGTTAACGATTTTCCAAAGCCATGAATATGATATGTTGAATTTAACATTTCTTCATCCTTGTATCCCATCTTCTTAAAAGTATAATAGAACATTATATCCACAGAACTTCCTGCGTCTACCAAAGTTCTATTCATAGCCCATTCTTCTTCAGATTTTATTGATTTTCCCTTTCTCACTGGTATAGCGGATATCGTAATTACTAAAGAAGATGTATGACTTAGATTTTCTTCTGGTATTTCTGCTGTTGTGAATGTGATATCCTACTTTTCCCAATCTCTTAATGATGATATCTTCTCTACTGCCATAATCTTCCTTCCTTAAAAATCCCGTTTATGTATCTTCCCCTTAATATTTCCATGAAATTTATCAATCATTGCTCTTGTTACCATATCACACTCTAATTTTCTACAATCCTCTTTGATTCTGATCATTCTTCCTTCAATTATCTCACCGATTTACTTGATGATTTCCTTAATCTTGAACAATTCTTATCTTTTTCTTCACCTTTTCTTCAATATTTTCTTAATCAATCCCTGTTTCGGGCGCCAAAATGTAGTTGCAGGAATTCCTACACTTTACCCTTGTTAAGATTCTGTAGAAATCTACTGGAAATCACTTAATCTTCAAAGATTTAAACGACACTTTACTATTCAAATCTCAGAAATATTTACAGAATTGGAAGAAATCAAGATTACAAATATTCTCTTGAAGTTTCTCTCTCTTCAATTTTTTTTTTTTAATCTACCCATGGCGAAGGCACACTGGGAGAAATTTAATAGATCAAAAGGAAAGAAAGAGGGGGGCTAGGCCTTACCTCCAACAAGCGACGGAGAGAGAAAAACAAAAACAAAAAAGAAAGTAGACCAAGAGGTTGCCACAATTACATATTAATAAAACGATATAACGGCAGTGCCGAGCTATCAAAGCTAAGATCATGCCTAATAAAGTATGGAGGATCATTCCACCATTGAGAGGCCGTCGAAGCTCCATGCTTTTCCAGGGCATCCGCGACCGAGTTACCTTCACGGTATATATGCGAGCAATAAAAATGAATAGTTGAGATGAACTTCATACAATTGCACCATTGAGTGTAAAGAGACCAAGGGACTAAATCATGATTTTTAATCGCTAGGAGAACATAAGTCGAGTCACACTCTAGTCAAAGTTTTGTAATGCCTCTTGACTGCGCCAATCTAAAGGCATAAATAGCACCCCATAGTTCTGCCAGAACTGAGTTGGTGGTACCCAAACCTTGAGCTAAACATCCTCTCGTCAAATTCTTGGAGTCACGAAAAACAACCCCACAGCCTGAGGGACCCGGATTGCCCAGCGAGCAACCATCAGTATTGGCCTTCATCCAACCATTGGGTGGCGTCTTCTATTTGACTGGAATTGCTTTTGGACATTTGGGAGGGTTTCTCTTAACCCCCAAAAAATCGAGTATCGCTCTTGTCAGGAGCTGTGTAGTACAAGCAGCCACCCATGTTCTTGCTAGACTCAAAAATCAGCAGTTTCAGATGAGACACAGCGTTATTAGGATTAGTGATGCAGTGTTCAAACCTTAACTTGTTTCTGCAGGACCAAATTAGCCAGATGCAGTTGATTACAGCTCCCCAGAGCAGCTTTTTCCGTTTGAGTAGAGCCTGCAAAAGCTCTAACTGAGTTGAACATTGCACCAACATCAGTGCAGACAAGCCGATAATTGAACACCTGCATTGTCCAGCTCCACAGAGTATTAGCGAAACCACAGGCGAAAAAAAGATGGTTCTGGGTTTCGGCACAGTTCGGGGCAGCGCAGAGATTGCAGCAGTTTGCTGCATGAACACCCTGAAATTTCACATTGTCGTCCGTGGAAATCCTGTTATGAAGAAGCTTCCAGACCATGCACGCCCGTCTCGGAGGAATTTTTACATTCCATAGGTCTTTAAAGTCCATCTTTTCAGAAGTTCTTGGTCTATGGAAATCATAAGCTTCACCCATTGCGATACTCCCCGTTTTACTGACCCGCCAGATCTGCTTATCCGTATTTTGAGGAGCGGTCGGTGTTTCCATTATCAGCTGCTGAGTTGTGCTATCAAATTCAGGAATGTATGAGGGAAAACTCCACTTCCCATCCAAGATGAAGTCTGCGACACAGTTATAGAGGTTGGAGTTGTCTAACTCCAAGTGATCAGCAATGGAACACTCTAAGGTACTACACCAAGTGTCATTCCAGAAATCGATACTACTCCCGTCTCCAACCAGCCAGGCCCGACTTTGAAGGATGATACCCCACTGCGATTTGAAGCCATGCCAAACCGAAGATTTCTTGTAAGCAGCCCCTTTGAAACGATTTCGAACGAAGTTGCAAAAAGGCGATTGCATCGTCATTATTTTCCAAGTCATCTTCATGAGAGCCGCCTTGTTAAGACTTGTCAAGCAATTGATCCCTAGACCTCCCTCATTAACTGGAAGGCAGATTTTATCCCAAGAAATCGAGTTGTGATGAACCACGTTGATGTCGCCAGACCATATAAAGTTGCGCATCCACTGCTCAAGAGTGTTAATGCAGGCAATTGGCCATTTATAAATATGGAAGCTGTGTAGAGCCGAGCTGATAATTACTGAATTCACCAGCTCTACTCTACCCATTAGAGATAGAGATTTACCCTTCCAATTTGCAAACTTAAGCTTAATCATGTCCAAAATCTCCCTGAGATGAGAGTGTTTAGGTTTACCTTGAAATATTGGGACTCCCAGGTAGCGAAACGGCAGCGAACCCATTGGAATGTGGTGATTGGCAGCGATATGAGAGGCTCTAGAAAGTATATGTTTGCTAGCATAGATTTTAGACTTCTCAGCACTAATAACCTGACCTGAATTTCTTCCATACTCCTCAAAGATGTCCATCAGACCTTGCACGTCCTTCTTTGTACCTCTGCAAAAAACCATGATATCATCTACATATAACGTGTGGGATGAAGCCTTCACCCCCCTCGGAGAAGCCATATGATGAACCAGACCTTTATTAAAGGCGTTAGCAATCGCACAGCTCAAGACTTCTTCAGCCAGGCAGAATAAGATTGGAGACAAGGGGTCCCCTTGGTGAACTCCTCTGCTGCAGCCAAAATAACCCATAGCTTTGCCATTAATAACAACTGAAAGCTTAGCTGAGTTCAGGATTACCCTAATCCAATCTATAAACTTGTCACAGAAACCAAAACCAGCTAAAGAATTGAGAAAATTGAGAAGGAAATCCCAGTCTAGAGTATCAAAAGCCTTTTTGATATCAAACTTTAGAGCAAGGTTACCACCAAAATACTTGTAGTCAAGCATGTTAATGGCCTCAGAAGTGATACCTATGCAATCAAAGATACTTCTATCTTTAAGAAAAGCGTGTTGTTCCGTGGAGATTAGTTTCGACGCTATTGGACATAGGCGAGTCGAAATGATCTTACCAATGATATTGAAGTGAAAGTTTCCCAGGGATATAGGACGAAACTTCTCTATTATATCTGCTCCCGTCTCCTTTGGAATTAGTATAATATGGCTAGGATTAGCGTTCGGCATTAGCCACTCCGTTTGAAAGAAAGACTGCACAGAATTAGTGACATCTAACCCCACAATATCCCAAAAGGAGGTAAAGAACAAACCGCTGAATCCGTCAGGGCCAGGAGAGCCGTTAGCATTCAAACTAATCACCGCTTCTTTAACCTCCAACTCATTAGGCAGAGTAGTTAGCAGATTGTTATCAGTTTGGGTAACAGTACGACTAATGTTTCTAGAAATAAAATCAGAAGAAGTGTTTACCGTGCTGCCAGCGTAGAGATTCTGAAAGTATGAAAGCGCGTGGTCAGAGATTTCCTGGTGAGAGACCAGTAGGTCTCCATCCGCTTTCAGATGAGTAATTCGTAGCAGATCTTATTTTCGCATAGGTGTGAAAGAATTTAGTGCACGCATCACCATCTTTGACCCAGTTGAGTCTAGACTTGTCTCTCCAGAAATCCTTCTGTATTTTTAGAGCGTTAACCAGCACAAATACATCATCCTTTTCTGGATCTATCGTGCCCTTTATATAGGGATTTACATAATGGGTGATAGCTAAGTTTTCCTCTTATTTCGGATCTATTATGCGATCTTATCGCGATCTCTACAACGTTCTCTATCGCAAGTACGATGATCATCGCAGGACCAACATATTCTTCTTTTATTCCTTTCATCGTCAACTTATTTTGGATGTTCTGTGACGCTCGTGAAATGTTGTTAAAGTATTGACAGTGACGCTCGCAGAGACATTGTTAATATCGCAGGAATATCGTTGTAGTGATATTCTGGTCCTACAAGAATGTTTGTAATCTTGATTTCTTCCAATTCTGTAAACATTTCTGAAATTTGAATATTAAAGTGTCATTTAAATCTTTGAAGTTTAATTGATTTCCAATAGATTTCTATAGAATCTTAACAAGGGTGTAGTGTAGGAATTCCTGCAACTACAATATGCTCCCAGAAATGTAGCTTGCAAATGGTCGAAAGAAGTTATTATATTTTTAGGTAATCCTTTGAACCATTTTAACGTATCGCCAGTTAAACTAGATGCAAAGTATTTTCATAACACAGCATCATGGTTTTCCCATTGTAGCATACACCTAACATAAGCCTTGACATGTTGAACATCACATGTAGTCCCATCGAAGATACTGGTTAATGCTGGTAAATTGCATTTTGGAGGGATTCCTCCTAATTGTACTTCTTGAGTGAATGGAGTTCTCGCAGCTTCTTCAATGGCTTCATCAAGTTGCCTTCTGCCTCCTTCTCTTCTGTTATTCAATATTCCCCTCATCTCTGCAAACTCTCTTAAAATTTGTTCATTCCCCGCTGAATTTTGCTCAATTGGTCTTTTCAGTGCAGCTTATCTTCTTCTGCGTTTGTGTCTTTCTTGTCCTGCGAGATTTTGTCCTTCTTCTTCAGCATCTTCATTCTGCCTTCTCCTGCGATTTTCCTCTTCACCTCCTTCTTGAATTCGCAACTGATTATGCCTTCCAATTTCTTCTCTGTGAGTTTCTTCATTCCTTATCATTTCTCTTCGCTATCTTTCTATTCTCCTTTGTATTATGTCATATTCCTCATTGATATTATTGTTATGGAGATTTTGTGTGCATCTCCTTTCTCGATTGTCATGATTATTCTATAGTATTGCTTCTTGAAATTCTTTTTCTTCCACTTCTGCTCTTAATCTCTCTCTCTCGCAAGCTAGACGTGCTTGTTCAGCATAATGCCTCTCAATTTCCTCCTTAATGATTCTTTTATTTCTTTGGATTTCTCGCCCATGTAATATTCTTCTACCTTCTTCTCGATTTTCTTCACCATCTTGGTTATTTCCACTCTCTTGATTTCTATTATCATGTCTATCATTCATAGTTTCACCGTGTGGAATGTAGCGACCATCAATCATCTCTTCTTCTACCTGATGCTGCTCTTCATTTGGATTTTGCATTTCTTCTCGGATATTTGCTCCAGCATTTCTCATATGGGAATTTCTCCTTGATTCTTCTCTAAATGATCTTGAACTTGATCTAGCAGTACTTCTTGATCTCCTACTTTATAATCTAAAATTCTTCATTCTTAACTCATGATTTTGTCTTGTTAGATTCGCACGTTCTTCCGCCTCTAACCTCCTTTCCTCTTGTATTATTTGTCTTAAAACCTATACCGTTTCATTTCCATCATCTCCATGTATTAATCCTTCATTTACTTCTCGATTTCTTTCTTCTCTTCTTTCATTTCTTAATTGTCGATCTTCTGCTTCTTCCATCGAATTTGATCGCCAAGTATGCACACTCACTCTGTCGTAATCCACAGCTGTATCTTATATTGGTGTTTGTTGATTCGGTTGTTGAATTTTATTTTCTCCTTCATTTCTTGTTCTATTTCTTCTTTTTCTGAACCTTGAAGATTCTCCTATTTCACTTGTCTCACCTCCTGCAAGTCTTTTACTCCTCCTTACGGTTGTTGGTGGTTCTGATGTATTTCTTCTTCTAGCCATTAATCTTCAAGAGTTTTTGGAAATTGCGTAAAAATCCTTCACTATCTACTCCAAATTGTTCTCAATCACAATGTCAATTCTTATCTTTTTCTTCGGGAAATCAACAATTCAATCCCTGTTTCGGGCGCCAAAATGTAGTTGCAGGAAATCCTACACTACATCCATGATAAAAATTTACTGTAATTAAGACATATTTGAAGATTAAAAATAACACTTTATTATTTGATTCTCAGAAATGTTTATAAGAAATGGAAGAAATCAAGAATACAACTGCTCTCTTAAATTTTCTCTCTTCTCAAGACTTCCTCAACACTCAAAAATACATCATCATCCCTCTGAATTTACTGGGTCTCTTTATATAGGATAGTTACATAGTGGATGACAGCTAATTTTTCCTTTAATTTCGGATCTGACTTGCGATCTTATCGCAGTAGTTACAATGTCCGTTCTCGCAAGCGTTATGACCATCGCAGGATAATCGCGCTCTTCCCGTGTTTCTTCATTCGTCAGCTATTACGTCATTCTTCAAATCATTCTGTGACACTCGTGAAGTGTTGTTGAAGAACTCGCGATGATGTTCGCAGAAACATTGTTAATCTCGCAAGAGTAATATCATGGCGATATTCTGGTCCTACATGTTAAATAAAGGTTATTCACACACTATTTTTATCAAAGCAATTTTCAAGATATTGAAATAATCAACATGACTTTCGTCACTTGTAAAGATGAACTTGGCCAAAGTGAAATATTACCAACACATATTTAGAGAAATAGATAAGCGAGATAAACTTGGCTTGTAATAGTAAATGTGTATAATCAAAGTCTATACAGCAATACGAATTTTGTCTCAAGATATGAGATATAGTAGATAGACTTTTGAGTGATAGATAAGTTCAAGTCTCTACATACCTTTTTGTCGATAAAGATCACCAGTTCCTTGAGTAGTTCTTCGTCTTTGCAAGATGAACGATGTGGAGTCTAGAGCTCAACTACACTTTCTATCCTAATCTGAGACTTAGCTATAAGTAGACTAGAAATCAAGACTTATAGTTTTGGTAATTAAGAATGTTATAAATACCCTAACTATTGGTGGGCCTTGCACAAACACCCTCAAGGGGTAAAAAATAATTCCAAAACAAAAGCACAATTTGTTGACTTCCTGTTTTAACCTATTACATCGTTTATTTCTTCTTCTTCATTTGTTCGATAAAACCAACAGAAGAAATATACCACCACAGTCTCCTCCTCTGGATTAAAACCGCCACCACCATCTCGATCTCTACTAGCACTTCCTTTCAAATTGCACCACCACAACAACTGCAACATCCAATATTGAGATTCATCGCCACCGGACAGAGAATAAACAACTCTAAAAATGAGACCGATTATGTTTTTAGATCTGTATCTCCGTCGGTTCTAAATTGTTTATGGAGATCAAAGGGGATTTAGGTGATTATCTTTCTTCTCTGGTTTCATTTTATGCTCGTAATTAATGATGGTATTCTGATTAGTTGTTTGTTATTATTGTTGATGGTGTTGAGGGTATATGATAAAATTGGTGAGGGCGATTGTGGCGGTTCTGGTTTTTTGGGTGGCGGTGGAGATTTGGTGTGACTTTGGTGGTTGGGAGATGGTGATGGTGGCGATTGAAAGCAGAAATGAAAATGATGGTGGTTCCCTACTCCTTTCCCAACTGTACTGACTATGGTGATTTCTATTTAATATTGAATAATATAAGCTCAAAAACTAATTTACTGATGTAATTTCTGTTTTAAGAAGTATGATGTTGTTGATTTCTTACTGATTCTTTAGTATAGTTAGGCTAATTGATTGATGTTTGTTCCAATCTAAGAAATTTAGGGATTTTAGAATTATTTAGCTGTGTTAAATTTGGTTTTGTTGTTAATTATGGTTTTATTGTTAATTCTAGTATAGTTAGGCTAATTGATTGACTATGCATCTTGATTCCTGAATTACTGATGAAATTATTATGTTTCTGTATACGGTTATATGGGTTTGGTTGATATGTAACTTAATGTTAGCCATTAAGAAATTGATTGTTGACTAGAAGTTGATTTCTTATATGCTTAACAGAAGAATCGAAAGGATTCGAAATAAAATAGAAGTGATAACGTTCTAAAGTTACTACTGGTGCTGATGCAGAAGAGGAAAGTTATTACAGTAGATAGAGTTGATTTCGAAACAGGTGGTGGTGATAGGGGAAGTAAACTAGTACATTTCGGAGTATTTACAACATATGATTTGTTATGTGGGATTGTAGAGATGACGGGGATTGATTGGTGTGCCATACGAATCGATTGGTCTTTACCAGCATGTGAGTCATTATTCCCCATTCTTAATGTTAAGTTTCAGCATCTTAGGATTTGTGTGCAAAACGTACAACTGAATATTTGTGCTAGCATTGTTAAGTGCGAAACAAGCAAATTTATGTATAAGCTTTAATGTATTCTTTCACATTTTCATCGTGCATTATTTTGTTCGGATATTGAAGTGAATTTGTAAATGATTAGATAGCTTGCATGTTACTGATAGTTGCTGGAATTGACTTCAGTTTTGTGTTTTTCTGTTACAGTCATCAGTAACAAAGGTTTCAATCAAGAATGGGAAGGTGAGGGCTAGCTAAGTACGTTGAATTACATTTGTGGTGCTTGATGTGTCTTTTATGTAGTTACTAGCTAGTTAGTAATATTGTTGTTTTCTTAGTTTCAGATTCTTCGAAGAATAGGGGTGATGGACATTTTGTTGAAGGGCTTACTCTACTTGATGAAAGATGCGTGAAGAATACTTTCTAGTTACAATACTTCTTACTGGATGAATTTGCTGATAGTATGAATCACCAAGACAGGTTTTTTTACTACCTAAAAGGATGTAATTTGCTGAACTTCATTTCTTTTTTTAGGCTAATCCAAGTAATTTGGTTGCATAAAACTTATTTCAGGTGATTTCATGTACGATCGACATGACCTTGGCAAGGTTAGTGCTTCTCTTTTGTGCCTTCCATCGCTTCCGGTGCTTTTTAGAACATTAGTATTAGTTTTGGATTATATTTCTCCTAAAGAAACTTTATCAATGCAGTCTTTTAGAATGATCCAATCATATATAAAGGTTGTGAGGTTCATAATCTCAATAAACTGGACTATGTAAATATTGAAGTTTATGGCATCAATATACATTTGTATAAAAGTAGAGTTTTTTTATCGCATCAACAACTTGACCAAGTTTCTTCGACTATTTTGAGGAAACTTGACCAAGTTGCTTCCACTATTGGAGGCAACTTGTGCTAGTTGCTTCATTTTTTTGGAGACAACTTGAATCATATCTTGTTTTCATACTGAGTTTTGGTTTTGTTTTTAATTTGTTTGAGTTTGTTTTTATCGTGAACTACGTACCACCAAAATGAATATTTTATTTGTGTATTTCGATTGGTTGGATTTTGTAATATTGGTGGTGTCGGACTAGTAGTAGTGATGGTTTTATATACCTGATGACATAACATTTCCTTCTTATTAGAACTGTTGCTACTGTTCGGCGGCTCGAGATGTATAATACTAGACCTAAATGTATAACACCAGACCTAAATGTATAGCACCAGACCGAAATGAAAGATTTCAGTTTATTTAGGAGATAGTTTTAGGTTGTATACGCCTGATGACAAACATTATTCCTAAGAGCATCATGGAGTTGAGAAGGATGGCTAGCCAGTTTAGATTTTGATTCTCTTCCATGTACTTTTAGGTATTCGCTACTTGATACATTTTTTGATCCTCGAGTTTGTCTGGCCAAGCACATGCATACATAAATCTATTTTGGTTCGAGATTAACAATAGTTTAACTTTAACTAGTTTCCTCAATTTCGTTCTTGGACTCTAGATTTTGGGGACACCTTGAGAAAGTTGCTTTCACTTTTGGAGGCAACTTGAGCTAGTTGATTCCAGTTTGGAGGCAACTTGAGCTAGTTGATTCCAGATTTGAAGGAATATTGTCCTAGTTACTTTCATATGTGGAGACAACTTGATCTAGTTGCCTCCATATTTGTAGACAACTTGAGCTAGTTGCTTTCAAATATGGAAAAAAACTTTTTCCAACCCACTATGTATTGGAGACAACTTGAGCTAGTTGCCTCCACTTTTGGAAACAACTTCAGCAAGTTTCCTTCATATTTGGAGACAACTTTAAGAAGTTGACTCCACATGGTGGTGGCGGAATTGGTGGTGATTGGCGGCGGCGGCAGATGAAAGTGGTGGTGGTTTCCGGCGGTAGTGTACGGTGGTGGTGGTTGGAGACGGTGGTGGTGGGTGGTAGTTGGCGGTGGTGGTTGGCGGCGGCGATGATGATTGGTGGTGGTGGTGGACAGTGGCGCTGGTTGGCGGCGGCGGTGATGATTGGTGGTGGTGGTCGTTAGTGGTGGTGGTTGGTGGTGGGCGGCGGTGGTGGATAGTAGTTGCAGTTGGCGGTGGTGGACAGTAGTGGTGGTTGGTGGTAGCGATGGTTAGTGGTGGTGGGCGGCGGCGGTGATGATTGGTGGTGGTGGTCGTTATTGGTGGTGGTTGCTGGTGGCCGGCGGTGGTGGATAGTGGTTGCAGTTGGCGGTGGTGGACAGTGGTGGTGGTTGGTGGCGGCGGTGATTAGTGGTGGTGGGCGGCGGCGGCGGTGGACAGTGGTAGTGGTGGGCGGCGGTGGTGGACATGGTGGTGGTTGTCGGCGGTGGTGGACAATGGTGGTGGTGGTGTGCAGTAGATGTTCTTCTTTTTTTTTTTTTTTTTTTTTTTAATAGTGGTTAGTGGCAGTGGTTTATATACACTATACAAAAGAGGGTATTTTAGTAATGTATTAAGCTTAGGGGTATTTGTAAAGTTCACAAGGGTACTTTTGCAATGGGCCTCATAGTAGGGGTATATAGATAATGTTACCTTTTGGAAACTAAACTTGACAACAAGCTTGAGATAGCAATGCTTGCGAGTTCGACCGAGCAATGCTCTAACAAAGTTTAATCTAACGATTGAAAGATATTAGCTTGAGTCTAATCATGTTTTCATTTAATGATGAATATTGAATGCTTTGTTACTAAGGTAGCATTGATTTTAAACCCTGATTTGAAGATTATATAAGGGAGAACTCTAGCAACTAGGAAACCTAATTCCCATACCTCATGTGTGATACTAGTTGCGACTAGAATCGATTCTCCTTTACCCTAGGTTTTTCCTCAAACCATTATAGGTTAACGACTTAAAGACTTCAATGGGATTGTGAAGCCAGACCCAACTATTTTCTTTATAGTTGCATGTTCTGATGTTGCTTTATTCTATCGTATTAAGTACTATCTTCTCTAAGTTTTTCTCGAGAATTAATCTCTGATAGGAAAGATAAAAAGTAGTCACAAACATCTTCATCTCATCGTTTGTGATTCCACAATATCTTGTTTTGCTACCATACAATTTAGATTATTGTGAGGTAATTGATATTAATAGGCTGTTCTTCGGGAATATAAGTCTGGTGTATCAATTGGTTCATGTTCACCTTGATTTATCAAAAGACGGAACCAAAACTCGTAGGTATTTCTGTGGGAGACAGATTTATCTATTTAATATACTTTTCTGTGATATATTTGTTTATCAAGTCTTCGACTTTGGGTCATAGCAAATCTTAGTTGTGGGTGAGATCAGCTAATGGAATCAAGTGCGTAGAATCCTGCTGGGATTCAAAGTAGTAAGGAACGCGATTGTACCTTAATCAGTTTGAGATTGGTTAGGGCTCAACTACATTCCAGTCCGAAGTTAACTTGTAGTAGGCTAGTGTCTGTAGCGGCTTAATACAGTGTGGTGTTCAAATCTAGACTAGGTCCCGGGGTTTTTCTGCATTTGCGGGTTCCTCGTCAGTGATTTTTTTGGTATCTGTGTTATGTCTTTTCCGCATTATATTTGTTAACACAGATTGTGCGTAGTTCAATCAATTTGATAATCCAAGCTTTGGTTGTTGATATAAATTGATTGACACTTGAACATTGGTCTTTGGTACCGTTCAAGTTATTTCTCAAAATAATCAGGCTCACGGATTCTATCTGTTTGATTTGATGATTACATTGAGAAATATAGATACAACTCTTGAATATATTTCCATTGAGTGAGTATGACTGTCTAGTTGATTCTCTTGGAATTATATTATAGTTTGTTCATACAGAATGCCGAAACGAAATATTGGGTGTGGTTGTTAGACCCCCGCCTTTTCACACCTCCCAAGAACAATCCTCAAAAGATCAATAATGATCAGATTTCAGATATCTATCTTAAGGAATCACAAAGTCTGAGATGAAGAGAACTTTGTGATTACCATCTATCTTGCCTGAAAAATATTACGAAAACCTCGATAACAAAAAAAGCAAGATCAGGATACATGAACTATCAAGGTAAAGATAGTCGGACCTGGCTTCACGAATCTCCAAATCGAAGTCTTTTAGTCGTAGACCTAATTATGTTTCTCAGAGGAAACTTAGGTTTATAGAGGACGACTCTAGAATCATCGAGGACACAAAGTGTCAGGGATTGAATTTCCCGGTTGAAAGAGCATCTCTATTTATAGATTTTTAAGGACCAAGGGTTGCGTACAATTCAAGATAAGATAACTTGATAATCAAGCAAACACTATAAGTCTTGAAAATATAATAAAATAATATACACTATTAACCGGTTCTGGAACCGCGTATAATGATTTTTCGGTTTGGCAAGTATGCCAAAGAAATAAAGCAATTTGATGTTCAATTAAACACCTAAGAATTTAATCATGATGCACACACATAAGTGTTTGAGTGATCAATGAATTCTTAGAAGTGTTTGAGAGAGTTCTAGTAATGCTAAACATATTTAAAAAATAAGTCTTTGAGAATATACTAAAATCATAAACTGGGACAGTTGGCACAATGGTTCGTGAACCATTACGCTTATTCACGAGTTAGGGGTGGAACGATTCGTGAACCGGGTTTGCCAAAGTATTGTGTCTTGATCAAATTTTCCTGCACCTATTGAACCTGATAATATTTTTACGACTAACTATATCCCAAATATACCTTAGGTTGACATCAATATTGGTAGTAGAGATACACCTTATACCCAAACCTCCTTCCATAGTTGGGTGACAAATCTTTGTCCACTTGTCTGAAGGTTATTTGTTGAAGAGATCAGTGCCCGCCCAAAGGAATCTTCTGGAGATAGAATTAAGCTCATTCAATATCTTCTTAGGGATGACAAAATATGAGGTCCTGAAAATTAGCATGATTATGAGAACAACTTTTATCAAGAAAACCCTGCCAGCAAGGGCAAGGATTCTAGCCTTCCAAGCCTTTAATCTAGCCTTAATTTTGTCTATCAAAGGGAGACAATGTTGATGAGAAAGTCTAGTACTAAGCATCAGGAGATCCATGTACCTCATTGGAAGAGATCCCACTTCAAATCTAAGAACAAATTTGATTTTGTGAGAGGTTGGATCATTAACAAAAGCAAAAAATATGTCGCTTTTCCTATCATTCGCCACAAGGCCAAGTCTGTTAGAGAAAGTGGTGAGAGCAGATGCTAAGGCAATAGAAGACCTGACATCACCTATCATAAAGACAGGAGGTCGTCTCCAAAACAGGTGAGTAATGACTAGGTTCTTACATTTATGATACAAACAAAACCGTCTTATATCCACATGCTTAAGAATAATCGAATTAGAATCACTACACCAAATTTAACGTTTAGCAACAGCTTATATCTGTTGCTGGCTGGGCTTGCAACAGATATTTCTGTTGCTAAACACCCTGTCACAGTTTTTCGCAACATCTCTTTCTCTGTTGTTAATTTCGGTCAGCAACGGCCTTAGCAACAGAAATAACATGCTGCGAAATTAAAATATAGAAAAAAAATAAACTGTTGCACTATGTTGCTAATTTTAGAGTTATTCCGGGATGTATTTTAGTAGAACAAGATATAGTTGTTCTGGTTCAGATTTAGCAACACATTTTTGCCATTGCTAAACTTTTGCAATAAAAAAAAGGTCAAGTCTTTATTGACCTAGTCAAAATTGATTTCCTGTAATACCCTGATTCTTCCTATTCTGGTGATTCGATTCCTCACATTCAATATTCAATTATAGTTGATTTGTCAGTTATAATTATGCAATCTAATAACCCACAGATTCATCAAAGAATTTTATATACAAAAAAAAAAAAGATACACAATGTGAACTTCAAGTATCACAGTTAGAGACGTACAATGTTCTATCTTGAGATTTATACATGGATAGTGGTCCTAGTTTATCATGATCCAAAGAATAATCATACAAAGATGACAACATATTGATACAAAATTTAACCTAAATCCATTTTAGAAGACCAAGCTCATCGAATGCAAAGCCGGAACTTAATAGACTGCTTTTCATCACTGGTAGGACAAGCATCATCTTATGTTGTTCGAAAAACTGAAAATTACAAAAACATGAAAAAAATTAGAAACCCACGTAAAGTTGAAGCTTGTTCTGGGTGCCATTTTCCTTGGAAAGAATTAACTGTAGAAAATAGGGAATAGTTGTGATTGTTGATTGTTGATTGTAGCCATTGACGATCTAAAATGAAATGCCAGACTATGTTACCTGATTCAATATCTAACTTCCATTGACAAATATTAATTGTAGCCATTCAAAAAATTTAACTGCAGCTTCTACTGCAATATTCCATCGCTGAAGCAAGAAGCTAACAAAGAACTAGAGGCATCCCATTAGAATTAAACTCTCCCTGGAATAGCACGGAGGGAAAATTAATTCAATACCAACATCAAACCAAAACTACCAACAACAGATCAAAGAATAACTACAAGTGTTGGCATCTTTTTTTCCAACTTAATAGCATGAGATGAGTTGAGTTGAGTGTCTGAGTTGTGAAGATGTGCAGTGCTTCTGAGTTATGAAGTGAGTGGAGGTTATCTTCACAGAATATAAGTGCAGGTTATCTTCAAAGAATTAAGTTATATCATAAAGAATTCAGTAATTGAAGTTGAAGGCCACACGGGTACATGATCAGTTACATGTCCTAAACGATCAGGTCTTCAGATCATAAACGTGTGGGAAATACGATTACAATGTAGACTCTAACAGAAGGCCAACTATGTGAATTTAATTGCATGTCAAATGGCAGCGAAAAACTTACCGGGTCCAAGATATTCGATGCACTGTTGTTGAAGTGTGCTCCTTGGGCACCTTTCGAGACTTGCTTCTTTGCCATCTCCAACATCCAACCTTTACATAATAACCAACAAGTATTGAAATATAAGAAAACTGCATAAGCTGGGGTGTTGTAGTCAAACAAAATATAACAACACGAAACGTGCTTAACTGAGATATCTGGGAGTTTGCTTTCAACCCAGTGAGGAAACGAATGTAAGTGCGCTTCGTAGGTAGGGATGGATCTGATGTTGGGAATAGAACATTCTTATATTTGTTATCCGACAAGTATAAGAATTTGAATGGATGACTAGTGTATGATTTAAGTATCAACTGTGGTATCTTATGGCATGTATGCTACATTCTAGAAAGACGAATCAAAAAGATATTAAGGAAAAAACCTATTTATGAACACATTTTGACATATTAACTTCAATATTGTTTAGAGAGATGGTGCTAAAATCCTGCCACTTCAGCTGATTCTGCCAGGATATTAACGAAAAACTTAACCTGCAATAGAGGATATGGGTCAGTCTCAAGATTAAGATCCTCTGAGAAAGATCAAGTGGAGAAAGTTCTGTATTCGACCTGCTTCATCATGGCCACAGACATAAGAAGATCAGTTGTAACTATCCCCAGGTGGAAAATGGCAAAATAAAGTGATCTAGGTGAGGATACATACAATATTAAGGACAAGGTACGAAAAACCTTGAAAGCTGAAAGTTAAATGAGTGTTGAACATACTTCAGCGATAATGCACAGAAGATAAGTAGTTCCACCAAAGGATGCACCACCATAATTTGAAAATGTATTACCTTGGAGTTGGCATTCCATATGAACTAGATCCATCAATGTTCCTCAAGGCTAATTGAGCATCAACTTCATCGCCTACATAATCTCATCCATTACCACGAGTCATGTAAGTTATTATCATTTTAGGACATTATACATGTAAGTTATTATCATTTTTACCTATCTACAACATATCAATAAACCAAGAGTATTCGGCGCTACCACTTCACTGCAAAAGGAAACTGTCTCATCTTATATGACACATCGCATTCAGTTACGAAACACCAGTCTCAAAAAGCTTACATAAGGTCTTCATCTGATGTTTCTGCTAATGGCTTAGAGCTGTAAGTATTTGATCCCGTACTTACAACATACTTCATCTCATCATAGTCTTTGTAATCCACAATCCCTGTTTTGCCTATAAACAGCCAAAAGACAACATAAGAACCTTTTGTGGTACCATTGTTACCAACATGAGAACAAATCCAAATTAGCTCTAGCAGAAATAATGGTATGAATAAGATCACCTATGTAAATTGACATAAAAGAGCAGGTCATCCACCAACAACACCAGCCACCTATATCTAACATCTTCATATTTAGTTTACATCAAGCTTAAAATCTAATTTAACATTACTAATAAGTTGAACTTACAACCTTGGCAAAATAGATGTTTCAGTTTACATTTCAAAACAAAATCGGGAACACAATCATAATTTTTCAGCGAAGATCAATTCTTCATTAAAACCTGGATTCAGTTTACAACACAATCTAAATTCAATTCACAAGACAACCTAATTCAGCTGAATCCAGACAACCAAGTCCTCATAATCACAAATGTGTTCTACGATACCCTGCATCAAGAGACACAAAGCACAAAGTTTAGTACAAAGTGAATGTATATCAAGAACAAATTGTTAGTTTTTGGCCTCACACTAAACTGCTTACAATTTTGACAGAAATAACCAAGCAAATCAAACTTATTGTAGAGAATCTGAGTTTTTAGATTTAAGTTCTTGGTTACATCCAAATCGAAATCAAACCCGAACTAAGTTTTTAGATTTAAGTTATTGGTTACACCCAAATCAATATCAAATCCGACCAAAAAAACATTCAGAATCAAACATAATAAACACCTAAATCATAAAAAATCGAAATAAGAAAATACCCAAATCTCATATACAACCTATTGACCAAAAATAAAACTGAAATAAAAAGATAAAACCATACCTAAGTTAATTACGCTTAGATAATCTCTCATAACGGTGCTTCCAGCTGCAGTAACAGAGATGAAATCCATTAAAAAATAAACAAACCCTAAACATCGATCTAACTTACACAACTGAGAAGATGAAAGAGACAGATACACACAAAGTTTATTAACTTACACAACTGAAGTTGTACTTGATAGAGTATCATCGGCAGTAGAGTTTTAACGGAATACGGGTTTTAATGGAAGCAGAGCTATTTCTGCAGATCTAGATGAAGATGTAATGGAGAATAGAAGATAAGGAGAGAGTAAACGAGTTTGTGGATAGAAATGAAGCAGGTGGGATGTGTACCCGATTTTTCGTGGGATAAATCCAGCTTTTGGGAAGTCAAGAAGTCAATGAGTCAATGGGGAAAAATAACTTAAAGATTAAAACTCGTATCCAAAATACGGGTGGAATTAGGGTCCAAAGTGTTACCAGGTAAGCATGTGAATCGTATGCTTATAATCCTGGATGTTGCTATTCGCAACTGAATATGGATTGTTGCGAGTTTCGCAATAGAAAGAAGTTGTTGCTAAAATATGGCAACTGTATTTTTCAGTTGTGAATTCGCAACAGCTCTAGAGATGTTGCTAATCTGAGTTGCTAAATCCAAAATTTGGTGTAGTGAACCTCCATAAGAAGTACAAAGACGTAAGGGGATAGAGGGCATCCTTGCCTTATACCTCTCTTATCATGAGTGTAGCCATAAGCACTTCCATTGACCATGATAGAGTATTTCGAAGAAGTAATATACATTTTGATCCACTGGATGAACTTATCTGGAATGGTAAATTTCTTGAGAGTAACATATATATCAACCTACTGGATACAATCATACGCCTTTCCGGGATAAATCTTTAGAGAAATTTTTGTATGGGACCTGATGATGGTTTTGTTAAAATACATCCTCACTTATTTATTGATGAGTTGAAGAAATAATGATGGAGGATGCCATGGGTAAGGTTTATTTTAGATTGTAAGCTTGTAGGGGCTTTCCCTAAGTATTTGGTTTGCTTTCCTTGTTGTATGTATTTGTTTAGTTTAGTTTTCCTTTTTCAATTTTTTCCTGTTCCGGTTGGGGTCTCCTTATCCCCACTCTTTTTCCACACTAGAAAAAAAAATGCATAATTTGTACAAAATTAGTTATCGCGGAGCTAAAAAAATGACTTTTGCTTACCAACTACATGTTATCTAATGAGGTCCAACTATGTCTCTTGATATGTTCCCTAAATTTCGTTTTTCGAATCGTTCAAATTCTTAACTAAATCCCCATGCTCCCGTATATATGTTCCTTAAATTTCTGCTTTTTCTTCCCTACTCGTTTAGATTCTTCCCGGCTAACCCAACTTAACCATTTTTATCACTAGTTTCTTAACTAAATCCCAAAGCTCCCACGCCAACATACCATGCTTGAGTCGATGGGCCTAACCAACCTTGAAAATTGATTTCCATTGTTAAAAGTTTTATTGAAAAAATCCAAACTTAATACGAGACTATTCTCAAAGCGAAGAAATTGGCAGAAAAAAAGATACTCCCTCCGTTTTTCGAAAAAAGATGTCATCACTTTTTCAATTTATTCTATTTTAACCTGGCTAGTTTGGGTCCTAGTGTGATTATTTGGGGCCTATAAATTACTTCTGAAAAAGAGGGGGTCTAACAACCTCATTTTGATTAGCAATCTGTATGGACTAACTCGAATATACTTTTAAGAGAATCAACTAGACAGTCAGACTCAATCTTAATAAAAAGTATATCAAGGAGTTAATATCTCTATCTCTCGATTTGATCTATACTCAAGCAAATAGAAACCTGCGAGTCTTTATAAAATACAAGAGATATAAACTTGGATGGTATCAAAAACCAATATCCAAGGGTCAATCAATTTCCAATCAACAACCAAAGGTTGGATTTCACAATTGATCGATACTACGCATAACCTGTGATATTTAAATTATATAACAAAATATAATGCGGAATAGAAATAACACAGACACCAGAAATTTTGTTAACGAGGAAACCGCAAATGCAAAAAAACCCTGGGATCTAGTCCAGATTGAACATATACTGTATTAAGCTACTACAGACACTAGCCTACTCTAAACTAACTTCGGTCTGAAGACTCTGAACTGTAGTTGAACCCCAACCAATCTCACACTGATCCAAGGTACAGTTATGCTCCTACATCTTTGATCCTAACAGGATACTACGTACTTGATCCCTTTAGCTGATCTCATCCATAACTAAGAGTTTCTACGACCCAAAGTCGAAGACTTTAATAAACAAATTTGTATCATACAGAAACGTCTACGGTAATAGATAAATCTGTCTCCCACGAATATACCTACGAGTTTTGTTCCGTCTTTTGATAAATCAAGGTGAACATGAACCAATTGATAAACCGTACTTATATTCCCGAAGAACAGCCTAGTATTATCAATCACCTCAAAATAGTCTTAATCGACGCAGCGAAAAAAGATATTGTGGAATCACAAATGATGAGATGAAGATGTTTGTGACTATTTTTATCTTGCCTATCGGAGATATAAATCTCAATCCAATTATTACAATTGTACTTGTACGATAGAAACATCAAGATCAGATCACGCAACTACAAGAAAGTATTATCGGTCTGGCTTCATTATCCCAATGAAGTCTTTAAGTCGTTAACCTGGTTTAGAAGAAGAAAACAAAGGTTAAAGGAGAATCGACTCTAGCTTAGCACAACTAGTATCACACAGAATGTGTGGGGATTAGGTTTTTTAGTTGCTAAAGTTCTCCCTTATATAGTTTTTCAAATCAGGGTTTGCAATCAATGTTAGCTTAGTAACAAAGCATTCAATATTCACTATTAGATGAAAGCCTGATTAGATTCAAGCTAATATTTATTAACCATTAGATCGAAAATATAGCTTGTTATACACAAATGAAATGCACTTTTGTAGGATTGTGTAACCGTACCAAAACTTGTACATTAGTTGGTTCAACAATAGTTAACCAAATGGTTATCCATATGATAACTTTCATATCAACCATATTCTTCTTCACTATAACTAGTTCAAATGACTCAAATGAACTAGTTAGAGAGTTATTCAATTGAAAGGAAATTTCATGTACTACACAAGACACAATTGAAGCAAAAATGATTTGATTCACTCGAATCGGTTCATGAACTATATAGCCACGGTTTGCAATAGCATTCCTTAGTTTATAAAGATAAGTTCACAAACATCGTTTTAGACATAACCTACTCAAGTTCGCGGACTTAAGTTCTCGGATGGAGTTCACAAACTCCAACAGAAATTCTTGGGTTTGAGAACTTCGCCAGTTCATGGACTGGGTTCGCGAACTGAGTTCGCGGACTAAGCTCACGCACTTCTTCGGTTTCACTTGATCAACAAAGTTCGCAAACTTTGGTTCAAACAATAAGGAATTATACATATATGTGTTTCCACAACAATGCTTATATCCTCCAATGGTTATATAGTCTAAACTCTCATTTCAATCATTGAAACATTCACATAGGACATTATATAGTTGTTATTCACAAACCATTTTTCGTCAGAGCAATTTTCAAAGTGATTGAAACTTAACATGACTTTTGTCACTAGCTAAATATGAACATGGCTAAAGCGAAAGCTTTACCAACACATATTTCGAGAAATAGATAGGCGAGGTATACTCGGCTCGAAATACCAAATGTGTATAATCTAAGTCTATATAGCAAAACGACTTTTATCTCAAGATAGGAGATAAATAGACTTTTGAGTGATAGATAAGTTCAAGTCTCCATATACCTTTTAGTAGATGAAGGTCCACCAGTTCCTTGAGTATTCATTCGTCTTGTATGATGATTTCCATGGAGTTCTTGAGCTCAACTACACTTTCTATCCTAGTTCGAGACCTTAGCTATAGTAGACTAGAAATCAAGACTTATAGTTTTGATCACTAATATTGACAAACATGCTTGACATAGCAACACATGCGAGTTTGACTGAGCAATGCTCTAACAATCTCCCCCTTTGTCAATTTTAGTGACAAAACTATCAATACATATGGAATACAAAAAATATCTAAATAAACTTTGTAGCTCCTATTCCACATGTCTAATCTTCAACATTACTCAAAATCTTCGTCACTTCCAAGTACTCCAATGATCCCAAAGGTTGTAAGTTTAACATCATCGTTGTTGAAAATCCATAGCTATAACAGCGAGAAAACAAGAGTTATCAATCATTGTTATACAATGTCATTGTATCATTACACAACGTCAAAGTCCAATTGCATCACAACTTTAACAACAATACTATGGTGATATGTCACTCCCCCTTATAGTCAATACTCCATCTCACATGGAAACCATTCCCCCTTACATAATGATCATAAAACCATATGTATTTGTAGTGTGAACTACATATTAATTCTCCCCCTTTTTGTCAATAAAATTGGCAAAGGTACAAGAACGTGATCCTAATGAAACTTCCAAAAGAGATATTTCATGACCAAAAGAAAGCATCTATCATCTTATTTAGATGCAATCATAAAGACGGAGCTAAATGCATTCATCAAGGAGTCTATAAAGATACAAGGTAACCCCTATAATATTCCACATCCGCACCCACAAAGATTTGGCAATTAAGCACAAGTTCAATTAAGAACTCTCCCCCATAATATGTCATTCCCGAAAGAACAACAAGAGCGACCTTAATTTCAAAAGAAAATAAGGATTTCTTTGGACATAACAAATCACATACAAGTATGAATTTGAATCCAAAAATATTCAATTAAATTAACCATAAGCGAACTCATAATTAAATTTAACCGAATATACTCAACACAAGTAAACTTATGGAGACTTAAAAATATTCAATTAGATTAATCACAATAGAACCCATAATTAATCTAATCGAAATACACAACTAAACTAATCACAAAAGTAATCAATTTAATTGGTCATGCTCGACATAAGAGAATCTATGGAACAATGACTAAGTTAATCATGAAAATAATCAACCCAGTCAAAAATGCTCAAACATAAGAAAACTTACGGAGTCATAACTAAATAACCAAACAAGATGATTAATTTAGTTCAATATGCTCGACATAAAGTACCTTACGGAACAACAACAAAGCTAATCATAAAAATAATCAACTTGGTTATTTAGTGCTCAACATAAGACACATTACGGAGCCTCACAGTAATACATAAAAAATAGATTAGTGAAGATCAATTACTTCGGAATACAGAAGGATTCATTCTATTTTCCATCACCATTTGCACAATGACATACAATAGACATAATCCTTGAAAACAAAAGATTTTAACCTATCTTTCATCAAAAATTGACATAATAGGCTTAACCTTTGTATTTGTCAAAAGTTAATTCATTCTTTTATCAATATATGCATATCAACTCACGGACGACTTTACTTTTGACAAAATATGGGACAATCAAGTTCACGGACGCAAACACATATCTCATAACAATATTGCAATATATGAACCATAAAGATTAATACTGCAATAATCATCTTCCAAATAGTTTTAGAATTTAAACAAATAAATCATAATAATGGCTATTCCAACCTCTAGTTATTCTTCTAAGTAAAAACAAGAAAAATAAAAGATTTACTAGGCATCAAGACAAACTCGTAATGCACATATAAGATGATTTGTGCTTAGAGGGTAGAATCAATTTTTTGCTCCCGGATTTATACCAAGAAAAGCTACCAAAGGCGTAAAAAAAAAATTCTTAACAAAGAAGAACATACAAAGTCATTAACGACCATGCACCATAGTTCACATAAAATGATTGTGGACATTCAAGAATCCCATAGTAATGCGTACTACTGACCATTATTGAGCTTCCTTCTTTGTGATTCACCAACAACATTCTTGTAAAAGCTACAAATGAGCTTAGAAGAGCAGTACTCCATGAATTCAAGTGCCCAAGTCCAAGACAAGTGGAACAAGTGCGACAAAACGGAGCAAAACACTCAAAAACAAGAAACATGACAAATACCAATATTAACTCATCCAAATTCAATAATTTTCATCTTTCATTTGAATAGAATTCAAAGATAAAGATAATTAAAAAAGAATGAGGTCATTCCGAGTTCGGAAGAAGAAGTTAAGAACAAAACATGTTTACCGAATATCGATGTTTACAGGAAAGTATGCGTACTTAAACCCCTGGATTTTGATTTTAAATGATGGTATACACACCCGGTATGTGTACCATGAAGTCCAAACATCCCAAACCACTATTTTCAAACCTAAACATTTAAGAACCGTAAACACATATCAAGTTAGGTAGAAATGAACGATATGCAAGGTACATGGATCATTATAAGTACTCTGAGATAAAAACACAAATATTGCTCAAGCTTATAGACATGCCTTTTTAGAAGAATCCAATCGTCTTACCGAACATAATCTGTGTGCCCCAATTCTCGTGCTTCCCTTACCGTATACATAGCAGGGCATTCCTTAGTGAGGATGCACTTACAACACAACTAAGTTGTGTTGGGGTGAACAATGTCTTGCTCAACACAAGTGACCTTTGGATTATCATGAAAGAGATAGCTTTTAGAACCTTTCGCATCCAGTTCTATTTTTCCAAAAAACTTGCTAAGTTCCAACATCATGGATACTTCCTTTTCCATAGTCATGGAATTTTCTGGAAGATCATTCCTTTTCACACTCAAAGCATTATTGGATTTATTTGGTACCTACTTCTGAGCGTGTTTAGGAACAACCAGAACCTTCTTCCCATTACTCTCTTCAAGATTTCTCGGAAGAGAATTGGATTGACTATTCTTTTGCAAGTTAGTCTTTTGCCAATTGGGAGAATCGGATCTTGTCTTCGTCTTTACAAAGTTATCCTTTTGATAACCATTACCATTGTGAAATAGCTTTGTATGACGTTTATAGGCAAAACTAGGTATATCACCATACTGATTTCTTTGCCTAAAGGTTGGACATTCACAACCTGTAATGTTAAGGGGATTAGTCTTAACATAAGATCTTGGTTTCAAAACTTCTTGCGATGCCCAAACAAGAACATTATGAAGTTTCAATTCCTAACTTAAAAACCGATTCTTCTTCTCCCTCTTTTTTCTTTTTTTGAAACCAAAACAGCGACGATCCAAGAATGATTAATCATTTTTTTTCTTCTTTTATATAATGTCGAAATCAACGCGAGTGAAGCATGCTACTAAAAAAATATTTCCTAGTGAGAGTAATCCCGGAATTGTTGAAGCGATTCGAAATAAAACGAAGAACACAACGGTTGAGAAGGAAGAACCATATTTGATCGCACAACAAGATGGGGAAATGGGTCAAATCAGGTACTTTTCTATTAAACCAATCCTCTAAACTAGGTTTTAGTAACACGCAATCGCTCAAAAATGAAAAATTTTAAATTAAATTTTTTCGAGTTTACCAGAATCGGATTATGTCAATGTACTTGTGAACCGATTGCATTTAGACCAAGAAATTTAAACCAGAATCGGATATTGTCAATGTCCACATTTCCCAATTCAGTTATTGTAGGGGTAACCATTTTTTTGTAACTTTTTTCGTTAGAATCGTATTACATATGTGTCCACAAAAACCTATTGGGTATCCTTTGTTTTCATCATTGTTTAGCCCATAATCGGATTTTATGAGCATTTATAAACATTTATTATTGATGTGTAATGTTAGAATCGGGTTTTATATATGTATCAAGTAACCTATTGTTGTAAGAAAAAATTCCCAATTTTTCTGTATCTTTTTTTTTGTTGTTGTTAGAATCGGATTACATGAGCACTTATATAAACCGATTATTGATGTGTTATGTTAGGAATCAGATTTTAAATGTGTATCGAGTAAACCGATTGTGTATTAAGAATTCAAAAATATGCACTGAATTTTATTATTTTTTGTCGCTTATCTCTGTATTATATAGGCTAAACAAGGGCAAGGAACCATGACAATCTGAAATGAAATATAAGAGGAAAAATGATTTTGATTCTCCATAAAATTTGGGACCTCGTCGAGAGGGTGGTAAAAATTTGAATGCTTCCCACCGAAGGAAATGGGGAATAAATATAAAGGGATCAGCATCAATGATCCACCGCCTCAAGCGGAGCAACCAACACAAGAAGAATCCGATTCCGTTACACCTACTGAAGAAGGAGGTGGTGATAGAGAAGTTGCTTAAGGAGAAAGTGAGGAAGAATTTAATGAAGAAGAAAGTGGTGGTAAGGAGGTCAATGAATAAGAAAGTGGTGAAAAGGAAGTTGATGAAGAAGAAAATGATAATGAAGGTGATGAAGAAGAAAGTGAGAATGAAGGTGATGAAGAAGAATGTGAGAATGAAGGTGATGAAGAAGAAAGTGAGAATGAAGAGAAGTTCAACAACAAGTCCAAGAAGGAGATGCTCAAGAACAAGGTAAGACAGAAGGTAAGAATGATGGTCCAAAGAAGAAGAAAGGGGACCACATGCCCGACCTGCTGGAGATGTTTCCTCGCGAACCTAATGATACTGTTTACGGGTTACCAGGTGATGGAAAGTTTTTATGGGGGTATAAAGAGAGTTGGGCCAATGGTGTCTGCCATACCATAGTAACTATCTAAACCTTATGCTATGTAACATAAAACTTATTATCCATGTAGTGTTTTGATTATTGTCCATCAGATTTATTTTGTTTTATAGGATCACAAGGATGTCGTTCGTTGTATGAAGCCAGGAACTTCAGTGAGTATGATGAAGAATTGGCCACTGGAAGCACCAGAATCAACCATTGGAGAAGTTGAGAAATTAATCGAGCTAGTAAAATCTACGGGGTTGTTTCCTGTGCTCGATAATTTGTTTATTGGTTACGACTCTTTTTCCGCTTTTTCCGAGAGATTATACGAGGAAATGGATACTTTGCATCTTCCGTTTGGTGAAATGATGATAACTCCAAATGATGCGAAGTTCATTACCGGGATAAGAATAAAAGGTAAAGCTGTGAAGCACAAAGACTACACGCAAGAGCTTGAGTGGGACAAGATTTACGAGTTCACCAAGAATGTGTTCCAATGGGATGAGGAGAAGACCAAGTCATATATGCTATAAGGTCAATCAAAGCATTATATATTCAGTCTCGCATGCTTGGGGTACAACTTCATGGGAAAAAAGAAGCTTCGTGCTAAGGGAAAAAAGGTGACCAGGGAACGTATCTTCGCCACGGCCAATGCATATGTCCTCTACATCCTGGGAGATGTTATCTTCCCCGACGTTTCTAGTTCCCATGTGAACGCTAATTTTATTCAGTTGTTGCAACCACTTGAAAATATTCACGAATACTCTTGGGGATCTTCCATCCTTACACACTCGTTTAATGAATTGAGAAAGGTTTCTAGGGCTCAAAGAAACCAAATCGGAGGGAATATGGCTTTTTTGCAGGCGTGGATATATTTGCACTTCCCAGCATTTATTGAAAGGGATTTTTGTGAACAAGCCATGGGGTGGTAACTATTATGGAGACATGTACACCTACAACACTAAGTCGAAGTCCCAAAAATAGGATTATCTGAAGTTAAGACGCCAGTTGGAAAACTTGATGACGAAAGATGTTGTCTTTGACCCTTACAAGAAGGATTTGGCTAAAGGAAATATGGTTGGGTGCACCGAGCAAGAAAGTTATTTTGGGCCTTTGTTTCACCCAATGAAAAGATGATTGATGAATTGAACAGTCTTGAAGATGTAGAAGCGGGTGCAAAGTTTGGGGAAGCGGAGTTCGTCAGGCAGACTAAGAAAAACAGGACGAGAACCACCGCAAAAATAAAGTCGGGAGGTGAATCGAGCAGCGCCCAACCTGCTAAACAAGGACGAGGTGGTCATAACGTGGTCGTAGTGGGGATGTTAGTGGTGATGAAGATGTTGATGAATGAATGGTTTCAATAACAATGTCTTCAACTATGGATAATTATGGGGTCAAAACTTATATCTTAAACTTATTGTCGAATTATGTTTGGTTATATTCCTAGTTTATAAATAACTGAATCTGGTTTCTTTTTAAAATTGTATGTGTTTTCCTAAGACGCGACAAAAGAACCAACTACAGCGTGTATGTGCCAAAAATGCAGGATTCTGGCAGTTCTCCAGGGGTACAATTTCAGAATCGAGTTTTGTAGGTGCACAACCTTGACCGATTCTGAATATTTCATTCACTTGGTTTGTAAGTATTCAGAATCGGTTTATACGGATACTTTTAAAGTCCGACTCTGAGAAAAAAAAATACAGAATTTTGTAAACCTTAATAACCGGTCTATGTGGCATCCCATGTAATCCGATTCTTATGAGGAAAAGTGGAAATTTTTCTGTATCTTTTTTTTATAAGAATCGGATTACAACTGAAATATTAAAAACTGATTGTTTAGAGGCATAATTTTGACTACCTTTAGAATCGGTCTATGTGGATATTCCATGTAATCTGATTCTAGCAAAGAAAATTGGCAGTTTTTCTGTAACTTTTTCCGCAAAGAATTGGGTTACATGTGCATTTTTAAAAACCGATTTTGGAGAGGATGATTTATTCGATTTTGTTAGGCCATAATCGGTCTATGTAAACATCCCTAAAATCCGATTGTCTGAATTGAATTCGAAAAAAATAGCCGTTGGGTCTTTATCTATATAAGGACAACCTCTTTGAGCCACTCCCACATCACACACTTAGCCTAGAAAATGGAATGAGATCTGGAAGAAGATATGTAGCTCGTGAAATCGTTCATCTCCGCCTTTCACGAATGTCCCAACGAACTATATTCAATGTTTTGGAAGAGGGTGAAAGAATTCTATTATGAGCGCACCACTAATCCAAAAAATATTAAATGGAGAGACTTATCTTTTCGATTCCAATACATAAAAAGCTCAATGCGAGAGTATGTTAAAGTAAGAAAAATGGTGTTAGACCATCATCCACAAGCTCCTCGTCGTGAAAAAGTGAGTAATCTGATATTTTAATGCCTATCTCATCGTTTAATGTTTGCATACAACATCTAATAATGGATTTAATTGCAGGTGGAACGATTCAACGGCCTATGGCGAATTCGTAATGGGAATTTCATTCACCACAAGGAATATGCGGTGTTGCACCGTCGTGCAAGGAGGTTCATTGACGATCATTTGATGTGTCACATTCTAGAATTCGCATACTAAATTGTCTTATATATGTAATGCGCTAATTTCCCAAATTATGCAATGAATATTTTGTTTCTGAAATATGTCACAGTCGGGTCATGTGGACTTTTAGAAACTCTGATTTCCATAATCAGATTATGTGGACATTAACAAAAACCTATTATGGGTTTTCTTAGTCAATTGAAGAAACTCAACCAAGAATCGGTCTACAACCGCATTAACATCAACCGATTCTGGTTTGAGTTTTTTTTTTTTTCCTTCAAGTTTTGATGATGAATTGTTTTATTTTTTTTGAAACATGTATATATTAAAAGGAACTAACTAGATATTACACGGGGAAAGGTGATTCCCCTAGAGTCATTTAACAGAATTTTATTAAGGAAAGGAAGGTTTGTTTGATCCCATATCGTTGTTGAATAGTTTCCTTCTTCGATTTTATCCGCTACAAGGTTTGCTATACCATCTGCTGCTTGGTTGCCTTCTGTATAATTGTGTTGAATGTCGCAAACAGGTATGTGGTGCATTCTTTGTTTGATTTCTACAATCATTTGTGATATATACCAAGGAGCTTCTGCTGATGTTCTGATAAAGTGAATGAGATTCTCCGAGTCTGTTTTAATTATCACTCTTGGCCATTGTCTTTCCATTGATATTCTGGTTGCTATTAAGGTTTCCCATGTCTCATCCATTAGCGCAGTAGTTAAACCTAGAGGTTGTGCAAGAGCCATAATGGTTTGTGCATTCGAGTCCCTGCAAATGAATCCCGCTCTTTCCATACCTGGATGGCCTCTAGCAGCCCCATCTGTGTTTATTTTTATCCAACCCGAATCTGGAATAGACCATCCGACTTGAATAATTATAGTTGTTCTTGTGCTTCTTGTTGCAACCCTCGGAGTTAGATCTCCGGGTAAAACCGGTGGGGAGATGTTTCTTGCCCATTCAAATCTTATTGTTGTGCTACAGCTGTCCTCAGGATGTTTTCATGGTTATATTGGGATTGGTTGAAGACTAGATCATTTCTTGTTGTCCATAGTGCCCAGAAAATAAAAAAGAAACTTGTGACGGTGGTTTTATCAGTATAAGCTTGTAATAGATGCAATATGGTTGTTTGAGGATTTAAGGTAATAGGATGGTTTTTATGTTGAAGATGGTTTGTTGGAATGCGGTTTAAGAGGTTGGTCCATGAGGCAATTGCCACAGAACAATGAATAAGCATGTGTGTCATCGTTTCTGGGTCGGAGCTGCATCTGGAGCACATGTTTGAATTGGTGAGGTTGATGTGGTGTAATAAATAGAAGGTTGGTAATCCTTCATTGATAGGTTTCCACAAGAAAAACTGAATTTTTGGAGGACATGGTAAGGTCCACAGAGATTTGGTGATTGGTAGGGGGTTATGGTTCTCTTGTTGGGCTAAATTTTTGTATCCAGAAGCAGTGGTATATTTACCGGATTTCGAATGTGGCTAGATAATTTTATCCGGGTTGTTGTCCAGGGGAAGGTGGATATTGATAATATGTTGTATTGCATCAAGTGGTAAGTTATGTAGCTAATCATGTCTCCAATTGTGAGTAATATGGTCAATTAAATCAGCCACAGTTTGGATAGGATGACAATGGGATGGATCAAGGTTAGGAAAGTTAGGTATCCAATTAGATTGGATGGGGGTGTCTAAACCATTTCCTATGCGATGAAATAATTGTTGTTTTACAAAAGGTATAAGGGATGCCATTTGCTTCCATTGTTGGCTGACAGTAGAAGGCAAGGTGAGCGTACCTTGAAAAATTTGTTGATGTTGGAGGTACTTCTCTTTGTATATACCGGTACAGATGGAATGTGGTTGATTGTGAATTTTCCATAATCTTTTCATGAGTAAAGATTTATTGTGATGGCTACTCTTCCTGATGCCGAGACCTCCTTATGGTATCGGTGTGTGGAGTTTTCCCCATCCTAAAGGGTGCAATTTTCTAACATATGAATCATGCCCCCAGAAAAACTTCCTTGTAATCTAGTCGATTTGTTTGTGGACATGAGTGGGGAAAAGTTGTTTTTGCATAAGGTGGTTGAATGTTGGAGTTAAGGAGGTTTTAATGAGGATTAACCTTCCGGCAGGTGTAAGGAATTTTGCCATCCATCCTTTAGCTTTACGAGCTAGCCGTCGAAGCAAAGGTTCAAAAATATGGCGGGATGTTCTCCCGTGTTTGAATTGGACTCCGAGATATATTGGATGGGTTGAAGAGGTTGGCATGTTGTAAAATTGGTGTAGATTATATACATCTTCTGGCAGTAGTCTCGGATGGTGGATGATTGTTGACTTGGCTGTATTGATTAATTTTCCTGCCGATGATCCGTAAGATTGAAGTATATTTTGGAGGTGGATGTTACTCTCTTGGGAAGCTCTGTAGGTGATTAGAAGATCATCTGCATACATAAGATGTAATATGGGTGGTGCCTTTTGTGATATTCTGAGACCTTGAACCATCTGTTTGGCTTCCAATTTGGCAAGATTTGTTGAGATAATTTCATCACATATAATAAAAATATATGAAGATATGGGATCACCTTGTCTTATGCCTCTTGTTGGTGTGATGAAACCGTGAGGGGTGCCATTGATGTTGATGGAGTAGGTGACTGAGCTGATACACAACATGATATAGTCTACAAAAATTGTCGGGACACTACACCTTTTTTCCCGATTCGAAACGGTTATTGAGTGTTACGAATTGGGGTTGTAACGGTTTCTGACTATTACTAAAAGGGGTGCTACAATTTTTTCGCAACAGCTCAGCAGCCATTACTAATTTTTTTGTAACGGTCCTTATAACGGCAAAGAGCCGTTACTATGTGGCACTATCGCAACATGGGCGAGCCATTACGAATTTATTTAGTAACAGGACGTTGTAACAAGTTAAATCCGTTACGAAGTTTTTTGTAACTGTAAAAAAAATTATTGCCAGTCAACCTTGACCTAGTCAAAATCAGTCATTGCAATGACTAATTTTGACCAGGTCAACCTTGAGCGACAGCTCATTCTCGACCGAAATACGCCGGAATTCCAAATAACCACCTGCATACACCTTTCATTTATCCTTCAAAGTCAAAAATATTTTTCTTCAATCAAATTCATCTTCAACCAATCAATTCTTATCACTTTCAAATGGATTCATACAAAAAAGAACTTGAATTCTTGTAAGTACCAAATTTTGTTCTTCTAAAAGTACTCAAATTTTCTTCTAAGTATCAAAAACTAAGGGAATACACAGGAATCCTAAGTTCAGTTCATAGAAATTCCTACGTTCACAAATTCATCTAACTGAAGTTTGTTCTATCATTGAATACAATTTCAACCTAAGTTCAGTTCTTACTGAAACCTAAGTACTTCCTTGTTCTCCAACCTTTCTACAGCAGAGCATCATCCAATTAACCTGCCAACCAACACCTCGGCTGAGAAGAAAAGGTAGCAAAAGAGTTTCGCACGGAACCTCGAGACTGCGATGCATGTTCTAGTGGACTACAATTTATATAAAAAAAATGTGTATAAGAATACAAAGCTCTATATTCTGTAAAACTTAATGAGTATCTGGATTCTGATGGCCATGATAACCATATATGAAGAGAAAAACTAACTCTACGACATGGATAGATATGTTACCTCAGCATGAGTTTTCATTACTACTAAACACCAGTTTGAGAAGGTTGCCAATGCAAAAACACGCAATAACATTAAATAAAGAATCACCAAAGTCTCCTATACAATCCCACCAGGCACCATCTCACCGTATAGACCTCCAGGTTAGGCAAAACCCCGGAATTCTTCGATAAGATCATTCAAGTTAAAACACACAACACATGGTGTGCAAACGTCTGGGTCATCAATTCCTCCATGGCACCATTTCACCATAGAGACCTCCAGGTCAGGCAAAACCAGGGAAACCTTCAATAAGATCATTTAAGTTAAAACACACTACATGCTGGGGTGCAAACGTGGACACTTGCCTTAAGCAATAATGTCAACAATATGAAACTTTGTTGCACGTAATTAACTTTTGCTTCACCAGCACAGTAGGAGCATATATCTGAAAATAAATAAATTAGCCTAGTACAACTAATTCATTGTAAGCCTGACTGCCAAAGTATAATTTGATGATAAATATAAACTATAGCAAGTCATGTCCTGCACTTGGTTGAATTTTATACCAAGAATATGAGAAAAAAATGAAAAGAAAGGTCTCACTGTATGAGAACAAATAGTTAGGAAAAAGACAAATTGAAAAGTTTTGGCCTATTATTAAGTTTTGAATGGGGGAAAATCGTCCACATTCCTTTATCTGACTACCCTTGAAAATAAACCCTTTACAGTATAGAACTCTCTCATCTCTAGGCCAGAGAATTTGCTTAATAAAGTCTTGTTAAAAGGAAATGGATGTGTTAATCAAATTTGGTGGTGGTGGTACCTAGGTTGTAGTAGTAGTTCTATTAACCTGATGCTAACACCTATGTTGTGCTTTGTAATAGCATTGATTGAAATCATTACATGCACCCATATAATAAGTACCTGGGAAAGGAACGATGTTAAAGTTTCATTTCAACACCCAGAAATAAAAAACAATCAAAAAAAGCAAAACATATCACTACTTACATGCTCTTTTAACAACGACCGAAAGCCTGTAGTTGACCGAGACACAAAAGCATTGCAGAAGTGTTCTATTTTCCTTTGGATATGGCCACAAATTGTGAAGTGCACATTTAGAAGTTGAAAAAAGATACCAGATGTCAGTGACTAAGTTTTATTTGTAGGACACCTTTCATTTCATCCTCTACATCCAACAATATTTTCTTCAATCAAATTCATTTCACATTCAATCACTTCATATCACATTCTTTTAAGTACCAATTTTTTTTTTAAGTATCAAATACTAAGGGAACACACAAAAACTTACTAAGTTCAGTTCACAAGTTCTTCTAACTTAGAAAATACACAGAAACTTACAAAACTTGCAATTGCTCTACTTAGAAATATGTGTCAATATGGTATTTTGCACAAGGCCACATATAACTTACAAGAAGACAAAATTGAACATACCAAATTTGAACAAATTTTCTTAAGCATCAAATTCATTTATGAGGCTCTCTGCATGATACATTCATTGCAAGAACTTAAGAAAACTAAGAAACGAAGGGGTACCAGGAATGTAATTACTAGGAAAACTTTAGTTGTAGATAGATTGACCAAGCTGTATCATCTCTTGACGTACAAAACTCTCATATTTCTTCACCATTCTCTCGACCTGCATATGTTTTCATATAAACAGCCTCGTTCTCACCGAAAGGTCCCTACAAGCATAAGCTATCATCATCAATAAGAAATTCAGCCTCTAAATAGTAAACACATCCAATGTTTACCAGTACTATGACTAGTACACAAAGATCCT